>PVIY010005205.1:9807-96425 GCA_004026745.1 Myrmecophaga tridactyla
TATAATACAGAATATAGGGGACTTAGAGGTACATAGAAGCTAGAGATGGGTGAACCATTAGCTAATGAGGTTGAATTCCAATGTAAGGGAATAGATGGGAGTGAAGGTGTCTCTCTAGTGGGTCTGTAAATAATATTACCATATTGAAGATGAACAAAATTGAAAGGAGTTGTATAGACCTATGTGTTCCACTGATTAACACTAGAAATATGAATTAGTTCTTGCAAGAATTACTTCAAAGATATGATTCTTGCATAAAGAGTATTTAAGTCCAGGGTACAGAGCTAAAACTGCTATTGCATGCTATGAGCTATGTTCAAAAAGGAACCACCAGCACTACCCCAGCAACAGCAGAGATAAATAATGCGGGGAGGGACAAGAGTTAAGAGGAGGTTTAGATTTCCTATTTGGCAAGGATGTTTTTATTGGTTTTCTTTCTCTTGGCAACAATGAAACGATCTAAAATCAAGAATGTTGATGGACTATGGACTTTGGGCCCTCTACATGATGCCCGATGAATGCAGGTGGCTGAAGGATGCACTGATGGAGAAGCAGATTGGCAAAAGATGGTGTATACTTATGAACGAAGGTTGTGCTGCTATAAAAAGGAACAAAGTTGTGAGGCATGCAACAATGTGAATGAACATGTGGGACATTTGGTGAGACAAAATAAGCCAGAAACAAAAGAACAAAAATGGTATGGTCACTTTTAGAAAATGCCTGTAAGAAAACAGGGGCCTAGATCATAAGCTTTTAGAGCAAACACATTAAGTCTGGAGTGCTGAGTAGTATTTCTGGATTTTGAGCGGCTGTTTTAAATACACAACCTGACATTTAGAGATACGAATGAAACCGAACAGGTTATGGTTAAAGTAACTCAGAACACAGGGGTAAGGAAAACAGTGTCGATATTTTAGACTCATACATACTCTTTGAGACCAATGGAAGAAAGATTTATTTGGTCTGGAACTGAAATTTTCTGTAGTGCATAATCTAATTCAACCTATCCGTATAGTTCATTTGAACAATTGAAACACAGAGAGCACAAAGTAAGAAAGTCCTTTAATCCTGTGTAGATTATTGTAATGCCTGGATACACCCTACAGTATATTAAGCAGATAACCAAAAAGTATTGGCAAAGTCGGGATGGGAGAAAAACAGAATTCACTTATACTGTGTCAAACTTTAGGGACACCCAAATCAATAGGCCATGCTCTTGATCATGAGGCTTACTGTTGTGAAGCTTATGTAGGTAGCAGAGAAGCGTAGACTATCTACAGGCACACCTAAGAGTTACTTCTGGAGGACCTCTGTTGTTGCTCAAATGTGGCCTCAGTCTCTCTAAGCCCAACTCTGCAAGTGAAATCATTCCCCTCCCCCCTACATGGGACATGACATCCAGGGGTGAAAGTCTCCCTGGCGACGTGGAAGATGACTCCCAGGGATGAGTCTGGCCCTGGCACATTGGGATCACAATGCCAACCTGACCAAAAGGGGAAAAAAAGTGTAATTAATAAAAGTATTATTATTATTGAAAGAGAGTTCAAATAGAGTTGAGAGGCTACTCTAGAGGTTGCTCCTACACAAGCTTCAGTTAGAACTTGCTACCCATAATAATCTGCCAACCCCCGACCAGGACCATTTCAGCCAATCCTAACGAACACCTAGGGTAATATATAAGATTCCACAAGGGTTCCAGGCACTAGAGTAACTTTCCAGAAACCTACAACCTTCAGATGGGTCCCTGGTCCAGATAAGTCCTGAAACCTAACCCAGCCTCTCCAGAACATCAGATAGTTCCATCTCCCTATTTCATATTAGTGACAAACCCTTCCAATATCAAAAATTTAGAATCACCATAGCCCAAACACCCCTTAAAAGAGGGATGGAAAGATCAAAGGTGATGGTGGAGTTATACAGAGAAGATAAGATTTAACAAATGAATATGAATGATGAATCGTTAAATTGATGTCTCTTTTAGTCTCCAGTATTTTAGAGCAGCTAGAAGTAAAAACTTAAAATTGTGAAATTGTAACCCATGTCAAAGTCTGAAATATGTTCTACAACTAATTGTGGTGCTGTGCTTTGAAATTTATAGCTTTTTTGTATATATATTATTTTTCACAAAAAAGTTGATTGTGATGATAAAAAAAATATTTAAGCCTTCTAACCTCCTATATTCTGGAGCAGCTAAAAGGAAAAATCTGAGAGGATCACATGGTAGCCCATGACAAATTCTGGGATCTGTCCTGTCACTACTTGTTGAAGAGGGCTTTGAAAACTATTGCTTTTTTATTTCTTTGCTTTGTATATATATGTTATATTATACAATAAAAAGAGTTAAAAAGAATTTAAAAACTAAGGAGAAAAACAACAACAACAATTTCTTAATGAAAATACCAAGAACGGATTAAGAGGGAAGATTTTAGAAACTTCTCCCAGTGGATCAAGGAGAACGAGAGACACCCATCCCTCCAAGGTAAGTGGCATAAATCTTGGCCGCCAGGAGGCAGAGGCCCCTATGGGCCTCTTGCATGTCCCAGAGTTCACGGATTGCAGGGGCTTACTGCTAAGTATGTGGTTAGCAGCCCTTCTGAAGATTGGGACTCTTTTCATCACCTAAAGCCTCCAGTCAGCAACTCCCCAGCTGCTCTCTGATTTCCTGAGGGAGAATTGTTCCACCTGGAGAAAGATTTTAGGGTAGTTTCCAAGGGACACCAGCCTGGGGAGTTGATTTTCCTGTATCACAATCCACACCAACAGGAAGAATTCTCCTCCTCCAACTAAGGTGAAGATGCAGACAGGCCCAGTTGGAGCTACGGGCCCAGAATAAGGCCATGCCAGCCAGAGGAGCTTGTGCTAAAATGGTTTCAGAGTTTAGAAAATTATTAGTCTGTTTTTTTTTTTTTCTGAATGAGGATTTATTGCTAAATGAAACCCAGTGTGTTTTTGCTCTCAGGAATTATTGTGGAAAGAAAAATCATAAAATAAGCTGAAGATAACATCACCATGGGCTGAAAATTTGCACTTGTGGACAAAATCAAGTGTGATGGGGAGGGGGTTGGGCCTCACCAGCCAAAAGCTGGGTGACTATGATACTGATAGACTTTTTAATATGGAATTTTAATGTAAGACTCCCTTCCAGTTGTAAGAGGTGGGAGTTAGTCTTTGACACTTAGGTGAAAAGGAAGGTCTTCATGTAAAAGACGGGAGGAAGGGGAGAAGTAAAGGTTTAAGTTAGTAACCTGTATTGGAGTTTGTAAGGTGTGCTGCCAACATGAAATTGGGAGGCCTCAGAGTGTAACTGCCAGTAAGACATTAAGGACATATATATATTTATATATGGTGGCAGGGCTGAGATGTTAACTTCCTTTAACTAGTAGTAAATTGGGCATGGAATGCCATTTGTGGATGTGGCTGATGACATTCGCCACCACCATGGGATATATAGTACTCTCTCCCACAGGGCCAGCCTCAAGGATGGGTGTTGGGACTTACACAATTTCATACGTAGAAGTCATTTCTTCATTTTAATGAGGGGCACCTTTCTTACTTGGTCAGCATTGAGACAGTAACTCTCTTTCTAATCTTTCAGTTATTGATGCATCATTTGAAGAATATTCCAAGTTAACTAAAACTAGATCACCTAGAGAATTTCCCCATTCCAGAGGGCAATTTTTACTGGGCTTGCTTCACATTCTCATGCTGAAATGTCTACTGAAGTCTCCAGCTTTTGCCTGGCCCTTCCCTGGGTGGAATTAGTGTATCAACAACTAAATGTATTATAGTTGTTCTCTTTCTCTCTTCCTCTGGTCCCACTCTCATGCAGTGCTATTGGGTACATCTGCTCGGCAGACAGTAATCCCTTAAAATACTTGGGGAGGTAATAGGAAGCGTAGTTGAGGCCATGTCTTTCAACCACTTCTCTGAATTCAGCTCTATCAATAATAAAAATAAAATTTTGATATTCACCTGACTATGTCTTGTGTATTCTCCATTGATTCCTAACTCAGAAATATTAGAGTGTGATCAATTATTACCTGCAACTCCCAACACCTTGGGTTATGCCTACATGGAATTCTGTCTTTCTGGCCTTTGCCCACTTGTTTTGCCTCAACTGCGCCAGATTCCACATAGGCACCACCCAAGAGCCCTCCTTTCACACCCTTGTTGCATCCTCACTCCTGCTGTGTCTTCTGTGCTCCCATCTTGATGTTTCCCATTTCTGGCTGAAACATCAAACACCAGGGACTGGCTAAGTGAACCCAAATATGCAACACAGAAGTACAAAGAAGTTAATGCACATTAGACCAACCTTTGGCCAGTGGGCCATGGGAACTTGTAAATGCATTTCTCTCCCTCCCTCTTTCTATATGGGCTGTGTGGTTGCTAAGACCTCCAAAAAACCATCCCATGGAATTAAGCAATGAATACTGCTGGATACCAAGCAGAGGACAACAATATAATACACCCTCACATTTGCTCTTCTCTTCATCCCTGTCTCATAAGCCTTTCTCCTCACTCCTGCTTCCCAAATAAGCTAGCAAATAAACCTTTGACTTGGGCTTTACTTTTTATAGAATCCAAGCTGAGCACTGTCGATGATGCTTCTAGACTATGAAGTCCTTGAGGATGAACCAGCCTACTTATCAAAATGCCTAAGCAGAATGGAATACCCACACTTTGCTAGGAGGTAAGAAATGGCATCAGGGTTAGTGCTTGTCCTCTATTGGCTAAAACCAGAGAGATAAGATCCAGGCCCTTGAAATGCTAAATAATCCTAAAAGCCAGAGATCCCTAACACAGGGATATCGTGTGCAAACTCTTTCACACTCTTCTCTCCAGGATTGCACATCCCTAACTCAAGTGGAAATATAGTTGACTTTAAACACTTCCAAAGAAGTGAAAGTCTCAGCCTCCTGGGAGAGCCTAGGTAGACAAACCAGTGAAGATTGGGAGTTCTGAAGCTCCCACAACCCACCAGGCATGACCCCATCTGGCCTCGAACCTAGCACTCTACTGCGTTTTCTGTCTCCTTACAAAACATCCTCTCTGGAATGTGCCTTAAACTCATTTCCACTAAGAAGTATTCTGTAGTTCTCCGCCAGAGCTGACACTTGCTTTTTATAACAAATAAAGATTATTGGTCTACATCTACCTATACCTAAAACATACAAACAAAATTAAGCTCTTCTGAATATGAAAGATACAAAATGCATAAAACCACATGTATTTCAATAAGCCAATACTCAGGTGCAACTTTACTCAGGTTCCCACAGATTTCCAAAGTGCTTCCTAGGAGATTGCACTGCTTCTGTTGAAGGCCTCTGGTGTTGACGACTGATAAAAGCCAATGCATTAACCGTCCCAGAGATATCTGGACTTTGACAGGAGTCAAACCTTAAGCCCAAAGAGCTTAGGCGTCACCATATGTTAGGGGAGTCATTTTGCAGATAGGCGGACGGATTTCAGCAGCTACCCTGTGAATAGAGCCAACCCTACCTGCACATCATCTGCCACAACTCTGGATCAATAACTCTTCAAGCAAATCTGACCATCACAATCCTGCTTGGAACTGTGTGGTGCCTCTCCAATGACCTCAAGAAAAATATTGAAGTCTTATCTTTTTTTTCCACATCTGAGGACCAGGAGGGTCAGTGGGAGAAGCGTTTAGCCCTGGGTCAACAGTAAGTGAATGAGAGGTGAGTCCAGAACGCAGACTTCTGTTCTTCGTCCTTTGCACTTCCCACTGCACCACACTGCTTCACAAAGATGCTTCCAGTCCTCGTTCCTGAAGAGACAGGTGAAAATAATTAGAGACAGCTCCTTTTCTGGAGTGATTTGAATGCCATCCTTCCAGAAGGCCAAGGGATGACCAGCTGAAGTCCCTACCAGCTGAGGAATTGATGGGATCAAGCCATATTTTGAAGGAAGAGATGAGTGTAGACTAAGGCCAAACATACTGGACAAAATACCAGTCAGAAAAAAAATCCTGCAAAGCTCTGGGCCAGGAATTCCTACCCAGAGTTAGCAAATTAACTGATACCCTTCTGTTCTAATTCAGAGGCATTTGAGCAATGCAGAGCAGTGAATTTTCCATGTTTAAGTTCAATATCATAAGGAATTTCAATTCCCCAAATCCCTTCTCTCTTTTCAGCCAGCTGTCTCCTTTCTTCATAGTGCTCTTTGTGTGGAGGCCTCTTCTAGCATGGAAATAATTTTATTTCTCACTAGAAGGCAAAAGGAAATTCACCCATTGAACCACAGTAAATTGCTGTGACAATGTGGAAACCCTGGAGAGGCTCCATATTGATTTAAGTATTCCCATTAGTAAGGAAGGAAGAAAGAAGAGGAGGAAAGGGAGAAAGAGAAGGTGTGGAAAGAGAAAGTAGAAGAAGAAAAGAGGGAACGAGCATTCAGGCAGTGGGTTCCTTGGAGATCTTCCGAAGTGACTTGGCGGGCACACTAGGATGAAAAGCGTGAGGGGGCAGGCAGGAAACTGCACATCCCTTTGCTGACTCCTCTCTGCGGGAGGGCTGTGCTATCTTCCCCTTGTGGGGATCAATGATATCAGGTGCAGCGAGGAATTCCTGCACAGCAGAACTTAACTGTGTTATCTACATAGGCAACCTGGGCAGGAAGTACAGCTACAGCCTGAGGGTATTCGTGGGGCAGCACTGAATCCTTCCAAATGGCTCTAGGAATTACAGGTCCATCCCAAGTTTCAACTGAAATGGTTCTTTCTGCATTGATAGTCATCTTTAAACAGTGATAACATCTCACAACATCATTGTACTTCACCATTTATGAGTGCATTATTTCATCTAATCTCACTGCCTCTCAATAGAGACTCTTGTTGCTCTTTGCAGATGAAGAAACAGACTCAGTGAAGTTAGGCCATCTGCCCCGAAGGAGCTAGAAAACCACTGTGCCTTGTATATCAGGTCCAGCTCTCAGCATTCATAAAGCATTCCCCTCGAGCTCAAGGGGAAGAGGCCCAGCCCTCCCTCATCCTCCTTCTCTGGTGTGCGGGGATATCTCCCACCTTGGCACTGTCCCTCGCAGGTCAACCTCTGGAGCCACAGAATTATTCTGAATGGATTTGAGAAGACTCTCCAAGTGTGTTCTCGGGGGCGTGTGAATGAAATCAGAACATTCCCAAGCAGTCAGGACTCACTCAACACCCATCTTTCGAGCTCCTATTAGAAACTGAGGCACACAATGAGTAAAGAAAACACAAAAACATTCCAGGTCTAATGGGCCAGGAATTATTATCCCCAGTGAACAGAACAAAAAAACTGAGAACGAAGCAGCTGCCTCAGACACAGTGTGAGTCAGTCGGTCCAAATCTGAAACTTTGGGCCCCCGAATGCCACCTGCATTCAGGATTCAATCCCCCTTCCCAAAGAGGCAGGAAATACCACGGCGTGGCCTTGGCACCCCTCCCCCTTCCTGCTCCGGACCCCTAGAAGTCTCTCTCGCAGGGCTAAAGCTGGCTTGATGGACCTGTAACTAGGATTCCCAGTCTTATTCTCATCCACGGGGTAGTGGAACGGGATCCAGGAGACTTTCCTTCTAGGGTTACTTGTTGCCACATACTAGCGCATAACTCCAGGCAAATTAACTCACCCTCTAGTCATTGGTTCCGCATGTGTGATATGGCCGACACGCCCCCTAGAACACACTTGGAGAGTCTTCTCAAATCCATTCAGAATAATTCTGTGGCTCCAGAGGTTGGCCTGCGAGGGACAGTGACAGGGTGGGAGACATCCCCGCACAAGCTGGTTCCTTGCTGCCAAACATGCTGGCCCAGGTCAACCCACCCCATGATGCAGCTCCTCTTGGGGGGCTGGTTGCTGGTGAGGGTGTTGACTGAGTTCATCTGTTTACCAAGACAGATGCAGCTGTCCCCCTCCTATTACTTCATCACGGGTGCTGACAGACCCTCCAGGGCAGGGCTCTTGGCACTGCCTCACTGGGGAGCATCTCCAGTCATTGCCTGTCCTCATCAAATGCAGATTTATGGAGTGTGAGACTGGAAGAGGCCCCATGAAGGTCGCAGAACACATGGTCTCCAGGCCCCTGGAAACTCGTGTCCTGATACACAGGCCATTTCCCAAGACACTTGGCCAAAGCAGGTGGGCATCAGAGCTCTCACCTCTGGTTCAGTGGGTGGGGACAAATGGGGTCAAGGAACAGGCCAATTGATCCAGGTCACTCAGCAGTTGTGCCTCAGAAGCAGTACCAACCCCTACATGAAGATCATGTAATATTTTTATGTTACCTATAATCTTGGACCACCAATTATTCCATTGGTGTGGGAAGGACCAATATGCGGAAAGAATATTGAACATAAGCAAATTATGTCATTTTACCCTCAAATAATAATAGTTTCAATAGATGGTATTTTCAGTTAGTATGTGCACTAATATTTTAAGTCCTTTACTTACTTTTACACATTTATTCCTCACAATTATCCCATGGGGGAAATGATTAACCCCATTTTACTGACAAGAAATCTGTGCCTTGCAGAGTGCAATTTCCTTGCCTGGGATTTTAACCAGGAAAGTCTGATGTCTCATCTTACCCACAGTGCTCCAACTTAGTTGGGTGTAATGAGAGTGCATGCCCACCATACACAAAACAATGACAAACCACAGAACAATCTATCAATCAGTGCTAAATAGAAAGCATGGAGTGCAAATGTGTGGGAGTTGAGAGGAAGGAAAGATTAATATAAGATGGAGTATTCAGTGATGGCTTCCTGGAGGAGGGTAGCTACGGGCTGGTCTTTGCAGGACAGGCAGGATTTATCCACCTAAAGGAGAAGGCTTATGCTAGGAGCAGGAAGGTCATGAGCAATGAAACAAGGTTGGAGAGAGAGCAGAATGACCAGTGCAAAAGAATGTGGGCATAGGTTTCATTCCCACCCTTATGCATGACCCTCCCTCATGACTCGATTTCCAGGGACTTCAGAATTTCTACGAGATGTTGCACACAAATGCCTACTTTCTGCTGGGTCACTTGAAGGTAAAGAGTAGCTGTAGTTCTGCAAGAGGTTGGTGTTGAATGACCGCAAGGATTTTCAGAGCCTACCTGTGAGGTTGTCCTATTGTGGTTCTCAACTACATTTGCACTTCAGGCAGAATTCATACACTGGAATTTGGGGCTATAGACCAATAGCCCCAAGGGCTATAGAAGGGATTCAGTTGAATCCTCCACTATTGCACAAATCGCATAGTGACTTTCAGCTCTCTTTACCCGCAAGAGCAGAATCCTTGCCTGTTCAGGTGATCGTTTGTCCTCATGCCATGCCTCCCACCCCACTCTGCACTGTCTTTTGTCAGGTGAACGTGGCTTTGAGGAGCTGTGTGTCTCCTGAAAGAACCCGGAGTCATTTTCAGACACTGATCAAACTTTGGCAGCACACCTGGAAGGGGGAGTGCACCTGGGTGCTGTGATTAACTGGGCAAAAGCCACCCTGCCAGAGTTGAGCCTGTACAACCAGGCCAGTGAGGACCAGGGCAGACAGTAGAGTGGACGTGGAATCAAATATGCTGGGTCACTTGCAAACCAGAGACTGCAAGGATTGAAATTCTAGCTTTAGTTTTAAGTGTTACCACTGACCAATGCTGCCCCCCAGTGCTCATTCTACCAAGATAGCATGTCAGAGGCAGGGCTGGGGATACTGTCTGCTCCTTCACGCTCACCCCACTTTTCCCGTCCCCCACGAGGCACACATTCAGAAATAGGAAAGGTCAAGCCGCAAACCCTTCCTTGATTACTCTGTCCCCACGGTTTATTTTTAGGTTAGAAAGACCCTTTCCTTTTCTGACTCATGGTCATGCTGAATAATATGTCCTTAGTGGAGTGAGCTAAATAGAAACACCATTCCTCATGGCACATCCTCGAATCAAAGAGGCCCTTGTGACCAGAGCCTGCTCTGTCATTTGCACCCTTGTCTCCCCAGTGATCATGTCCTATGCCTTCTGTAGATTGGACACTAAAACCAAAGCACCTTCTCCGTATCCTTCACATCAGCACCACCACACCCCCCACCGTCACCACCACATACACACACAAACCAGACTAAAGAGATTTTATGTAACTTTTTAGGTGGTGTCACTGGCCATTTACACAGAAGTAAAACCAGTCTGAGAACTGTCCTAGGGTAGAAGTTGCCTTATTAGAACTTGGCAAATTTTCCTTGGAAGAACACATTGGGGTACAGGCTCTTTCCTACCTGAAACACTGGGGGTTTTAGGATTGAGAAGTTCTGGGATTTTAGGAAAACACATATGCTGCATGCTATGTAATGCCCTTGGAGGACCAGATCAGCACCAGCTAATCAAACATACTCACATATCTAATAATAATGTTAATATAAACACTTAGTGGGAAAGCAAAGACTGTAAGTTTCTGTTTTCCAAATTTATCAATTTCTGAGTTGCAGCTGAGAAATTGCAGTCATGGATAAGAGAGGAAGCTGGGGAAACCAAGGCAAATTGTTGGTCTGGTTACTAGACCCTAGTATTATCTTAGTCTAGGAAATTGCAGGGTGTTTTGGAAGCAGAGCTCACTTGCTCATGAAAGGTAGATGGCAGACCCAACTCTAAATTATGAGTTGGGCTGGCTCTAGGCCCTTTTATGAACCTCAGTTTCCCCATCTTCGACCTAATCTTTAGAGCCACCAATCCCCACACCTCACCTCTTGCAATCATTAGTTGTCTGTTTTCTTACAATCAGTTATTGTTCACTTGTACCTCTGTAGTGGGTGGAAATTAAGGCATGCTTATCATGTCTAGTTGCCTGTGCATTCCTTTTACAGAAAAAGAACTCTATGATTGTTTTCAAGTTTGAGACTTGAGGCTAAAATGGAGATATCTGAATCTCCTGTGGGTTTCCATTCTTCACCCTGTCACTGTGGAGAACAGACACTTGGGTGAAAGCATTGCAAACTATTTTAAATGAACTCATCTACCAACAAAAGGGCTCACATGTTTTTTTCTAGCAAATGTTTCTACATCTTCAATTTCATAGAATATTCATAAATATCCTAGGAGACAGGTATTACTGTCCTCACTTTACAGATAAGGAAATAAATTTCAGAAGGGATTAAGTCTTTTGTCCCAAACCGTGGAGCTCTTGTGTACTATAAGACAGCTTTAATCCCAAATCTTCTGACGTCTAGCTATGATCTCTTTAACTAGTCATTGAGGAACAACATGGACTAGGAAATTCCCATGATGATGGGGTTTCTAGAGGTTCTGGCCATCAGTGTGCCACCAAATTGCAAATGTACAAAATTTCCCAAAATCTTCTAGGCAAATCTCCAACTGTCTTGGGAGATAGTCCCCCATGGTAGCAGGGACCCAGTACTGAAAACAAGAAAATTCCAGGCACACAGCTGGCTCTCCCTCCTCTGCTCCCATGGAAAAGAAACCCAATCTCCCCAGCCCAGTGTTGGGCTCCCGGAGTCTTGGCCTGGCAGTGATGATTGGATTATCTTTATTGGCCTCACAGTATTTGCTAAACCTCTGGGGAAGTGAACCAGATGTCCCCATTTGACCAGCTATGGCAGTTCTGCCCAGCAATGTTCAGCTGTTCCAAGCTCCATTCACAGAGTATACCATTTATCTTAGATTTCTTAGTGCCATAACCAAGCCAGAAGAGAAAGGGAAGCTCCATTCCTGACATCAGGAGGGAAATATGAATCAGGAATCTAGGAAATGCTGCTAAGTATTGTTTTCTCCCCAACAGGCACCAACCCCTCCTTTTTTCTCCCAACAGAACCAGGGAGGTGTGCTTTTCCTTCTTTCCTTGAAGAGACTAATCCAGGCATCTCTCCATTCAAAAACAGATTTTCCAATGGTTTCTGAAAGTCTGCTGCATTTTGAGATCAATACATTAGGGGATTAGCTTTTAGGTTTTGTTCCATGTAGTTTAAGAATCGGGGAACACAGCTGGATGGATAATTCAGCTCCACAGATCTACTAAGAAGATCTCTGAGTCCAGAGAAATGAATATTCTGGATCTATGACACTTCCCTTCCTCTCCCTACCCATGTGCAATTTCATATTTATTTCCCAGACTTGCAATAAGCACTGTAGACTTAGTTAGATGCAGGAAGAAATCAGTTTGTCTCAGAATCAGAGCCTTGAGTGTGTTAAGATGCTGAAAGAAAATTCACACTGTATGGTAGATTGAATCAGCCCATTGTATGGTATTTGTCATAGCAGCATTGGCAAACTAAGGCATACTGCTTGAGGAGTCAGGGGACTTATGTTCTAGTACTGATTGTGCCATAGCTATATGTGATCTTGTGGGTTTGGTATTCATTGGGGAACTGCTTAGTTCACAAATAAGTGGTTTCTAGAGACCATTTTCCATGAATGGAAATAATAAGGAATGACTACATGTTACTGGAGGCCTTATAAAGAGAGGAATTTCAGGCCACTAGAAAACCAAAAGAAGATAGAAGCCGGAAGTCAGAGAAGTCCACTGGAAGAGACTAAGCACCTTGTCATGTGACAGGAGGCAGAGATGCTAGTCAGGGGACTCCAAGGACTATGACGAGCCAGCACCAGAACATACAGACTTCAGGGAGAAAGCATGGCCTTGTCAATGCCTTGATTTTTTACTTTTAGACCCCCAAACCATGAGACAACAAATTCCTGTTGTTAAGGCAAGGAGTGTGGTATCTGTCATAGCAGCCTTGGCAAACTAAGACATGAACATAAAGTTCCCTAGCCAAGCAGTCCTCCTTATCAAACTGACCCTGAAGTAGAGGTTCCACTTCCCTGTCCACCTGCAGAATTACTCACACAAGTCAATCACCTCTTCCTGCAGGAACCATGCAGTACCCCTACCCTCTTGATACCATAAATCCTCCCTCCAACAACCTCTGCTTGTATATCCTGCTCCCACGTGCAACCCCTGTGTGGCCCAGTGAGGCATGTGGTATCCTTATCCTCCAGGCTGTGAGTAAACATGTTTTATAAACTCCTCTCAATCTCATTTCTCTAATGTCAGTTGCCATGTGTTCAATCATTCTTATAACCCTAGAGCCAGAATCTCTCCATCACCAATGGAATGAAAGGAGGTGATTTCAACAGTTCTTGAATTCCTCAAATAATGGAGAGATCAGTATTACACAAGGCAACCTATTCATTTCTCAATCAGTTCTCTGCTTTTTAAGAAGATTTTCTCATACCTAGGGTGGTGATCACTATCCTGGTTTGCCCAAGAAAGGTCCGCTTTATGCCTGTTGTCCAGGTGTAATTATTACTAATGCCCCTTCACTCTCAAAAGTGTCCTGGTTTGGATGGCTGGTCATCTTACTTATGCTAGACAAAGAAACTGTCTCCTTTTAGTTAAATATAAAGATTCAATCTTCAAAACACAGACTAGGTCCAGCCCCTTTTCAAATAGTGTTTCAAATATTTGAAAAAACTGTCTTGTCCACCCCTATGCCAAAAAGAACCAGTTCTTCCAGCCAACCTTCCTAAGTCTTAGCTTTCAGAACCTTCTTCTCCCTAATCTACATCCTCGGGATGGCCTCTGAAGACTGGAGCCCAGAATGGAATGCAGAATTTCGGATGTGGTCAGACTGATTTTGAGGCATTAGAATGATTGCATCACTCCCCCATCAATTCTTCTCACAGTATCACTGGACAGAATTATTTATATGTGGAAACTAGATACCAAGTAAATGATCAGCATTAGGAAGATAATTAAGTAGTTTATGGTCTAACAATACTACAGGGTATTATACAATTATTAAAATCACATTGTGGAAAAATATTTAACACCAAGAGACACAGCTCATGATATAGCCTTAAGATAAGAAAGCAAGGTATGAGAATGAATAAATAATAATGAGAATGAATAAACGACAACTCTCTGCAACCATGGGGATGGTTCCCTAAGCAGACTGTCATGAATAAGAAGCAGGCACAACATGGCAGGACTCCATTTTTATAAAGTCAATAAACAGCCATAATTCACCTATGGTGTAGGAGTCAAAATAGTATACTCTTTGTGGGGAGAAGTGAGTGGCAAAGGAATAAGGGGGCTTCTAGAATTTGGGCAATGCTCTTTCTTTTCTTTTTCAATCTGGGTATAAGTTAACAGAGTGTGTTCACTGTGAAAATCCAAGCCTCACACTTTTGATTTGTGTACTTTTATGGACACATTTTAAACTTCCAAAAAGTTTACATTAAAAAGAGAAAGAAAAATATTGGTATACAAAACCCCGTGTATGAGGGTACAGGTTAGCAATTTCTGAGGCTGGTTTACATGCATACTAAGATTGAACAAGTCAGTAAATAGCTATTGGTAATGGGAGCCAGGTTTCCCACGGTCAAGGAAAGAAGTTACAGATAAGCAAGGGAGGAAGACTGCCAGGGACTCAGTGATACTGGATTGGCATTTAAGATAATCCTGTGAACTCATGCTTATTTTAAGAATTCATGTTTATTTATACAGATAAATAGATACAAAAAGAATTATGGATATGTGTACATGCATAGGTTAGTTTACATACATGTATTTCCTAGCTCTGTCTACTGAAAGGGCTCAGAAGCAGTGACACCCCAGTAGAAACCAGCATCTTCAGTGCCCAGACCTTTGTTTTTAAGTATCATTCTCCAGTGAAAGGTATCAGGGATCTAAATATCATTCTCCAGCAAAAGGTATCAGGGATCTAGGAGAAATAGCTGAGTGTAGGGCTGGAACAGGGGAAATGCAAGATGAGGCTAGAGCATTTTATAGGGCCAGAACTAAGAAAGTACTCACAAAGCAAAAGAGAAAAAAATTTAAAATGATGGGGTCATATCAAAAGGACACAGAAGCCAACCTCAAAGAGAGCCCAATGGTCAAAACTGGGCCAATTTGAGAGTCAAAATAAATAATGATTATGTTAGACGATAACCCTCCAAAATATAATACACACCCATCATGCCATAGTGATATAAATAAATGATTGAATGAATTAATAAATGTAGGATAAAGAGCAAATATTCTTTACAGAAAACATTCAAGTAATATATATATATTGAGAAATACAAAGAGAGATTCCTTCCTCGGAGTGGGGCGGGGAGTTTAATTGCCCTCTCCTTGTGTGTAGGCTGGACTTGGTGGCTTTCTTCCAAAGAATAGAAACTATGGGACACAATCAAGTGTACCAATATGCACACTATGGAAACTCAGAAGGAGAAGACAGAATATTCAAGGAAATAATGGCTGAAAACTTCACAAATTTAACAAAATACATGAATTTGCACATCCAAGATGCTCCACAAACTCCCAATAGGATAAGCTCATAAAACCCAGGCTGCAGTATATTACATTCAGAGTATTGAATGCCAAAGATAAAGAGAATTCTGAAAGTCTCAAGAGAAAAGCAATGTGTCACACACAATGGAGCCTCAATAAGATTAAGTGATTTCTCATCGGAAACCATGGAGGCAAAAAAGACAGTGGGATGACATATTTAAAATGCCAAAAGCAAAAAACTGCCAACCAAGAATTCTACATCTGACAAACCTGTCTTTTAAAAATGAGGGAGAGATTAAGACATCCCCAGATAAACAAAAGCTGAGGGAATTCATCGCCGTTAGACCAACCCTATAAGAAATACCAAAGACCATTCTGCAGGGTGAAAGGGAAAGACAACAGACAATAGATCAAAGCAGCGAGAAGAGATGAAGCTATCTGGTGAGCGTAATGACATGGGAAAATATAAATGCCAGTACTGATGTATTTTTGGTTTGTAGCTCCACTTTTTTACTTCCTCCAAGATATAAAAAGGCAAATGCATAAAATGCAATGAGAGATCAGTAGTTTTGGGCTCATAATGTATAAACATGTAATTTGAGGGGGGTTGGAAGGTTAAAGGAACATAGCTTATGCATACTATTGAAGTTAAGCTGGTATCAAAGCAAACAAGACTGTTACAGATTTAGGATGTTAAATTTAAGCCCCAGGGTAGTACTAAGTAAATACTGGAAAATATGCAAACTCATAGAGACAAAAGTTAGAGTACAGGTTGCCAGAGGAGCAGGGGGGAATGGGGATTTAAGGCAAAATGGGTGTAGGGTTTCTGCTTGGGAATTTGGAAAATTTTAGAAATGGAAGGTAGGAAAGGGAACCACAATATTGTGAGTGTGGATAATCCCACTGAATGCTATGCTTCAGGGTGGATGACATGGGTTCAGTTTATATCGTATATATGTCCCCTCAATAAAAAAAAATGAATGAATGAATGAGCAACTAAAGAGACAATGACAATTAAATGCAATATATGGTCCTGGATGGGATCTAGCAAGGGAGGAGAAAAGACTCAAAGAGACATTACTGGGACATGTGAAAAAAATGCAATATAGACTGAAAGCTTTATATCACTATTAAATTTATTGAACTTGATAACTGCACTTAAGGTGATTACATAAGTGACGAGCTTTGGATTTAGGAAATGTACATGAACATTCGGTGTTCAAGGAGCATGATGTATACAACCTACTGCGAGTGTTCAGAAAAACGGGCTGATAAACAGATAGAACAATACATAAATAGACAAAGATAGATGAGTAGAAGACAGAATGAGGCAAAATATTAAAATTGATGGTCCTGGGTATCTGGGGGAGCGGTGAGTTTAGGGATACGTTTGAGTTCTCTGTATGGAGTTTGTATTATTTTTACAGCTGTCCTCTAAGTTTGAATGTATTTAAAAATAAGTTAATTTTAAAAATATAAAAAATCTGTGTGTACCACATGATCCTAATTTGTTCAAATATAGCCACAAAAACACACGTACATGTGCACATGCACACGCACACACGCGCATGCATTAAAAATAAAGACTAGAAGGAGATGCACCGAAATGTCAATCACACTGCGTGCAAACACTCTAGACCTGCCAGAGTGGCATTCACTAGGGAAACTCGAGGAGATGGGAACAGGGACAATGAGCAGGTCTCTCGGGTCCACTGTCTTCCAGGGCAGTGCCAGAGACCTGACAGGGCTGATTGTCAGGTTCCAGGAGAAGAATCTTGACTTTAGAGTTCTAAGTTGCTTGACTAGAGAAGTGCCAGCCTCTCCATTGGAATGATTAGAGGTCAGAACACAGCAGCAGTATGACAGGGCAGAACCTTAGCTCCAATCCCTTCCAGCCAGCTCAGCATTTGTGATTGTGCAGGGCACCAGGCCCTTCCCTTATAATCAGGGGTCTGACCTTGCAGTTCCAGCCACGTGCCGTGGCAAGGCAGTGATAGGGTTCGCCTACATCCCTGATCATTATGGGGGCAGCATCAGCAGGATTGTCTGCCTTTGGCACTGGGCCAGCGCTGGTTGCATGAACATTTGCAGGAGCCATCTCCTTTCTTAGAGGCTGGTCTGTAAGGGGTCAGTCTGGAATAAGTTATCCCTTACCTATCATCCACCCCCTGAAGCTAATTGGTGGCCGATAGACAGCATGCCCCTTCCTGTCACTGTAGGGCACACTGTCGGGCACACCGGGTGGCCTCCAGGTCATGTTCACCAGAGACACACAGGGAGGGCCACATAAAAATAGCTCAGGGTGTGCTTATCTCCTGGTTTTGAAAGCATGACAAAGCCAGCATTTGTGGCTGCAGAGGGGAGTCAAGAGAAGGCTAACCAGGATCTGCTACCAAGTATCTGCCAACACCTGGGCACCTAAGTGGTTGTGGAGGAAGGAAGAGTCTCCCTGCCTGCCTGGCCAGGAGGTGCCAGGAGCCCAGTGACAATGGGAGGAGCTACATTGATGCACAGGGCATTGTCCAGACCTCCCAGCCACCTGGGAGAGAAATGAGGGAAGTAGGGAAGTTTATTCACATTGGGTTCCCTGTGCCAGTTGTACAACTCCAGATATCTCCCACCTCCCATGTCCAGGATCCTTAACAGACAGCTAAGAGCAGATAGACCCCTGCAGGGGATGACCCAGCTCAGGCATGTGGAGTGTTAGGACAGTGGCCCAGCCGGCCTGTCCTGAGCAGAGCACTGCACCAGTGCGATGCATCATTGGTTCAGCTGTTCTGGGTTCCTACAGCCCTCTTCCTCTACAGGTGGTAAAGGGCATAGAATATACTCCATCACTACCTACATATGCAGAAGGTCTTTGCAAAAGACAGAGCTACTTCATCCCAGTGGCCATCACCTGCTCTTTATGCACTTATTTCAGGACATTGTAGAGGAAACAGTGGCCAAAGCCCTTGAAAAATCTGCTCAGAGCCCATCCTATGTGCAAAGTTTCCAGCATGCAAACATGCTGCTCTCCACATGAGGCCAATCTCTTATCAGCCACTCTGTGACCTCAGAGCATCTAAAAGGAATGAAAAGGAGCCTCTTTCCAGAATTAGGATATGAAGCCAAATGTCACTGTATTAACAGCAGCAGGCTTAGTGTTCCCAATATAGCAACATAGGAGACACCGCCCGTCACACTAAGGGCCAAGAAACAAGGATGCCAGAGGGAAAACAAGAGATCAGTTTAAGTGCCCAAATATTGACAGGGAGACAGGGCAAAGAGCTAAGGACCAGCCACCAAGGGAGTTTCAGGGTGTTTACTCCGGATGTTGGGGTAGAATGGCTTTTAAAGCCCATTCTGCTTGCAATTACTGTTTTGTGGCTCTGTCTTTTAATTCATTCACTAAATTGTAATTAATTTCCTCTAAGGTGTACCGAAATGTGCTGTTTCCTATTATCCATAACAAATGCTGACTCCCAGGCCAACTTCCCAAACACCCTTCACCGTCTCCCATCCCTGCTCCTTCTGCAGGCAAGTTAGCAAATAAACCATCTTAAGAGAGCGTATCACTTGGAAAAACACCTCTACCCACCACTCTGCCCACCATCCCAATTCCTGATAAGAGCTGCTATGCTTGGCAGACAGGCGGGCTGCATGAATTCAAGAAGTGGACATTAGAAGAAAGGACAAGGAGCAGGTCCAATGAGACATAAATGAAAGGCTGACCCTTGTTGACCACCAGCAAGCAGCCCGTCCTCTCCCTGGGCATACAACTGAATCCTGAATCCTCCCTGGGGAGGCCTGAGCAGCACAAGATCCACAGCCTGTCTGAATCGTGGTCCCAGGTCATATAACATAAATGTTTGCCTCCCTCCATCCATACCCATCAAGCCAACCCAGGCCCCTCCCCTGGGGTTTTCCTTCCTTGAGGTCTCCAAAAAGGCTTTGGGCTTTAGGTCAGCCTCAGGTGTAAGAGGAGTTGGGTAAGGTGCATAGGAGGTTCAGTGGTAGAATGCTCGTCTTCCATGTGGGAGACCCGGGTTCAATTCCCAAATGATGCATCCTCCCCCAAAAAATAAATAAATAAAAGGAGCTGGGTGCGGGTGAGCTCAGGACACCCATAGTTCACCCCTTGCCATCTTCAGACTCCCCTGAAAAGCTCAGCGGAGTCACAATTTAAAGCAGGCATATTAGAAGGGGGAAGCCAGAATTCTGGCCCCTAGTTCATCCTTTTCACTGGGCTCTCCCAGCCCAGGCAGCTCCTCTGATATCCCAGACCTACAGCCTCCAGGGGCCCCATGCCTTGGACTTGCAGAAAACGACTGTTGCTATATTGGGCTTCCCTCTAAAGCTTCCCAAAAAGAGGCAGATGGAGCTGATGAATCCGTCCACATGACCAAAGGAAACCGCTTGAATGGTCAGAAAGAAGGGAGAGTCTGCGCCAAGGGATTTTTATAAAAATAACCGATTCTCAAAAAGGCCAGACCCATAACCTCAATGTCATGAGCACTGCAGCCTTTACAACTAAATATCCCTTTTGTACATTCAACAAGTATTTTGGGAACTGTGGATGCAAAAGTGAATGGAAGAGGCACAGCTAATGGTACAAAGAGCTAATGTAGCTGGCACCACGGGCTCCCGTGCAGGCATGTGCAGTACTTCAGGAGTGACTATTACCCAAAGGGATGAGGTCGGGTCCTCAGGGTCCTCCTGGCCCAAGGCAGAGCTTACACAAAATGGGCTGCAGAGCCTAAGCAGGGGAGAACTGTAGAGGCTTGGCAGTGCTGGCAACGACCCAGGTACTGGTGACTGTGGGAAGCCTTGACCACCTGTTGCAAAGTGAAGAATTTGGCTGACCTTTGCTCCTAGTTTCCAGGAGATGTCCTCTACCTCTTTGGAATTTCCCATGATGGAGTCTTTCTGTGACCAAGAATCACATGCTTATGAGATGGCTCAGGATGAGTCCCTCCCCCACCAGAAAGAATAGAGGGTTGGGGCTTTGAGCCATGTGATACCTGCCCAAACTGTGGGGAAGGGAAGGGGCTGGAGAGCGAGTTCAACCGCCAAGCAACCATGTGAGCACCGACTGAATCAATCATGCTTATATGATGAGGCTCCAATAAAAACTCTGGATCCCACAGCTCAGTTGAATGTGCCTGATCGGCAATACACATGGATGAGCCCAGAGATGAGGGGGGAGGTGACGGGAGAGTAGAAGGGAAGTGGGCAGGTGACACATCCTGACTCCTTGAGGAGTGTTGGGCAGAAGGAGAGGCACCTCCAGCACAGGTGTCGCCGACAGAAGCACAATCCACACTGGATGGGACAATATTTGGGTCAGGTAGAGAAGAAAGAAGAAAGGTCAGCTTCACCAGTGGGCATCAGTTCCCCACAACCAGGGGATCTCAAGCCACATGCAAGTCAGGGAGATGTTCTCCTCACAACATCCCTTCCTTTCTTGCCCCTGTGCTGCTGCAGTGGAGAATCCCACTCCCTCCCTCCCCACCAGGGACAGACCTACCACCAGGGTGTGAGCTGGATGTCATAAAACCTGCCCGCCAGAGTCCCACTGTTTCCTCTGAATGTTTCTTATGCTCAGACGATAAGAGAAGGAAAGTACCAGCAGTCCCCTTATTTACTGGGAGATTGTGTTTTACCCTTCCAGGCTGACATACCTGGTCTGAGCACGGGATATATTTGTGGGTCCCAGGGAAAGGCGACAGGGCAAGGCATCCTAGGACTGCCCCCACCCCCACCCCCATCACAGGAAAAGGACCCAGAAGCTTCACATTTGAGACCCTCCCAGATGTTGCCCTATGCATCTCTTGGTTCCTTCTTATTCATATCCTTTTTTGTTATAATAAAGCTATAATAATAGGTATAATACTTTCCTAAGTTCTGTGAGTCATTTTAGGGAATTGAGGCAGTGGGAGAACCCCTGAATTTGTGGCCAGTTGGTCAAAAGTGCAGGTGGCCCCAGAACCCCCCATTTTTTTTTAGAATCCCCAAATTTGAGGCTGTGTCTGAAAGACAATCTGGTGGCTGCAGAGTCTGCCCGACCTCTGGGCAGTTAGAGTTGAAATTGCACTGTACTGATGTCAGCAGCTCCCACGCCACCTCTAGGGGATGGGGTGGGATTGGGATAACCAGGCCTGCAGATGGCCGGGGCTGTGGAGAGGGGCCGCTTACAGGGCTGAGGCCCAGGAAGAGGTCATCCTGACCCTTCTCTTCTCTCCCCCTCTGAGTTCCTGCTAGGGATTTCCATGGCTAAATCCAGCTGAAATCCAGAAGGCAAGAAAGCCTGGGCGATGGCCTGAAGAGGCACAGATCAAAGAGGAGAAGGGGCAGAGTAAATCTGGAGGAGCAAACAGAATTAGCAGCAGAGAGGGTTTGGAGCTGAACAAGCTGAAGCAGGAAGAAAGTATATTCTGAGCAGAAATCAAGGAGGTGGACAATGCAAGGGGGTCTAAAGAATGGCGAGTTTTGGTCCTTCACATCTGCAGCTCAGATCAGGAGGAAACAGGGAAGGAGGGGGCCGGAGAAGAGCCCGGCAGTATCAGCAGAAGTCAGGCGGACATTAGACAGGGAGCTAAGAGGGCTCAGCTTTATCCTGTTTGCAGTGTGGAATGGTGGAAAGTTTTAGGTTGGTTTATTTTTTTTAATCAGGGTGGTGGTACAATTGGATCTTTGTCTTAAAGATATACTAACCCTACTATAGAAGGAGAACTAAAGGGAGCTAGAGAGCGAGGGCGAGGAGCCAATGACAATGTCACTGCAGTAAGTTCCATGATGCACCATGGAATACAGGTGAGATTGGAGCAAAAGAGTGTGAGAAGAAGGAACGATTTGTGGTACAGAAGAACAAAACTAGGATAAAGGGAGGGAAGGCAGGACCCTACATTCTAGCTGTTGCAGCATCATTAAACAGCTGACTTTGGACAGGGCATTTCACTTCCCCTAAGACATACCTGGAAGAAGGCAGCATTGCCCACCTTACTGAATTACTGTCAGGTGGAAATAGCACAAGTAATTTGAAAAGTAAAGAGCTAGACAAATGAAAAGTGAAATAAAGGTCATTGCCACACTTAGCCATTGACGAGAACAGTTCTGTAACACAGTGAAGTTACAGCAGAAGATGAGATGGCTCACCTGTTGGAAGTACAGAGCGGAGCAACACCCCAGGCCCCACTGGGGTCTGGGGGAGGCGGCAGATTCACATTGAATGCATCCTTCCACCCTCCCCAGAACCCCTTCTCTGTGACATGGATTTCCTGAACTCAGCTCACTGAAGCATATTTGGCAATTTATGGTTTTGCTTCCCAACCTGCGCAGTTACCCTCAAAGAGGAAAACAAGTTGAATATTCTCATATTAAACAGAAACTCCTCTGTTTAATTGAAAGCTGTGGAGATGGGAGGTGAAATGGCCGCAATATGGTGTTTGCCCAGCAGGTGTCACCAAAGGCACATGTTTGAGATTCAGCCTTGCCCTCCAGCCTTTGATGGAAACCCTACCCCAGTTTAAAACACTGTCCTAGGAAATCAGAGAAGACATTGGAAGTTTTAGGATAGTTCAATGCCCAAGAAAAAAAAGATGACCTTTGGCTCCTGATAAAAAGAAGGAAGAGATGAAATTGAAAACATCAGTTGAGCCCAACACTGAAGAGCCATGAAAGGGGGTTGAACTTGAAACATCAGGGCACACGGAAATGGGTGGTGCCCATGTGTTTTGGAAGGTTGGGAAAGGACAGAGACGTCTCTCAAGGACAATGGTGCATTTTCTCACAGACCACACAACCTTGAGTGCTTTCCCATTCTCCCATGATGGACTCAAGGAAGTCCTTGACACCTTCGTTCGAGGGAAAGGGAAAAGACAGCTTCCTTTGTTGACGTGAATCAAGAAGAGATCAGAAACTTGAATACTACCTTGAAAAGCTACTGGGAAAATCCAGACAGCTTGTCTGTTAAGGTTTCTATAGGACCAAGGACCCCAGTCTGTGAGCAAAGCTTTTCAAATGTAGCTAATGGTCAGAATAAAGTCAACCCTTGACAGGAGTCAGCAGAAATTGGAGGCCTGGACTAGGATGGTAGGGACACTGCAGAAGCCTCTTCCTTCACACTTGTCCAGGGCAAATGGCCCCATTCTAAGAGTTAGGAACCGGGCTGCTCGGTTCGATTTGCCATCACTGGAGATAGATAGGATTCTAATCAGTCTGGGGCATACTCCCTTTTCATAGAACGATGCCCAGGCTAACATATCTTTTGTCTTCCACCCCTTAACTCCAATTATTATTTTTATTTTATTTATTATTATTATTATTTTGCATGGGCAGGCACCGGGAATCAAACCTGGGTCTCCGGCATGGCAGGCGAGAACTCTGCCCGCTGAACCACCATGGCCCACCCTCACCCCTTAACTCAAATTAAACACGCCAACATAGGGCACTAAAATTAGCAGAAGGATCAAGTATTGAGTATGGGGGCCAGTGGACCAAATAGAAAATACAGTGACAACAGTCCCTGTCCTCTCTCTAACCTCGCCTCTTCTCAAGATAGTTCAGTGGTCTTCCTGGACATACTAATGACCCCTGAACAATTAAGATGTGCTCCCCAGTGACAGGGATGTGGCCCTCTTCTCATTCACTCCCACACTCCTTCTGTGGGAGCAACGAAAGCCCAGCCCACTCCTTCTCCCCAGGTTGTTATGTCAGTGTGGGGTGCATCCCGCAGGGCCCTGGTGGCTTTATATTGCTTAGGAAGTAGATTTGGCAGCACCAGGAAGCAAAATATTTCTTTGGCCAGATTTTGCCGACCAAGACGCAATTATCTCTGACCCAGTGGACATGTTAGGTGGTTTTTATTATTGCGGAAATAATTGCATGCACATGACCTTAAAAAATAGTCGCATTAGAAAAAGTCGTGAAATGAAGAAATTCCCCTTCCTCCACCCTTTGGAGACAACCGCTCCCACTGGTTTCTGGCTTTTGTTCTCCTTGTGGGTTCCATGATAACTCCAAATAAAATGCTTTTACGTATAGTCCTTGGTTTATCAAATTTTGACAGAAAGTATTATCCATCAATTGTCACAAATGAGGAATTTATTGAATTAAACAACTTTGTATTGCCCCCTCCCATCTCCCTCTTATAGCTTTTATTATTTATACTATTATTTTGTATTCTTTTCCATGGAGGCTATCTTTATATAATGTTATTCAATAAAATCAATAAATTAATAATTTATTAAATAAAATTAATCGCTATTTAAATGTATTTATAAATATACTCATATATTTATAAACTAATGTAATTTTTTAAAATTAGTAAAATTGTGGTAGTTAGGGTCAGGTGTCAACTTGACCAGTGAAGGTTACTAGTTCTCTTGCTGTGGACATGAGCCATTGGCATGTGAAGCTCATCTGTCGCTGATTACTTATGCAGAAGGTTAAGAGGCGTGCCTGCTGCAATGAATGATGTTTGATTTAATTGTCTGGAAGCTTAAATGAGAGAGCTCAATGCAGCACAGCCCAAGCAGCTCAGCATACCTCATCTCAGTACTCGCAGCTCAGCCCAGGCCTTTGGAGATGCAGAAAGGAATCACCCCAGGGAAAGTTGTTGGAACCCAGAGGCCTGGAGAGAAGGCCAGCAGAGATCACCCTGTGCCTTCCCATGTAAGAAAGAACGTCAGTTGAAAGTTAGCTGCTTTTCCTCTGAAGAACTATATTTTTAACTGAATAAATCCCCTTTTATTAAAAGTCGATCCATCTCTGGTGTGTTGCATTCCTGCAGCTTTGGTAGACTAGAACATGCAATGTTATTAAGGATAACGATTTACTAAGCATGTTAAAAAATGTTTAAATTATTTCAAAATTAAAATATGCTGAGAATATATTTTAAATTAGAATGTTAAGGTTATAATGTACTATTTATACACCTAAAATTCAAATTTTAAGTTTATTTTTAACTCAGGTTTAGACAGTGTCTATAAACCTCTCTTTATGAAAGACAAGCAATTCCATGTTCGTCCTTTTTCTGCCTTTCTTCCATCCCCCAAATCCCAATTTACTGTGCTATTATTTTTTTAATGTCAAGATAACAATAGTCAACTTCCATGCCAAGCCATAGCATCTATCTGAAATTGGAACATTAGTAAGACTCCAGTTGTTCTTTTTCAAGTAAAGGGGTGGAGAACATTAAAAACTGTCAAAGGAGAATCCCTCCGAATAAACTGATACTTCCCTTTCTTTTCTTCAACACTTTCATCCTCCACACCTATTAGGTAATAACAAATAAAACTTCTGGATATAACTTCTAACATGAGAAAAAAGCGAACCTAAGATAAACTTTTATGCCTGCAGAAGAGCGGAGATAATACCCATCCCGTCATCCAAGGCTACCAATGAACAGCTTGCCTCTGCCCCACTGTATCCCCACAGCAGAATCAGAGTCCGGGCCAGACAAGCCCAGTGGAAGACTATAAATATAGAGCTATAGAGCCAGACCAGCTCCTGCCAGGGCTGGGGATCCTTGGGATGAAAAACCTAGAGAGGAGAGGCATTTGTTTCAATGGTTAATGGAGCATCTTAGAAATGAAGGTTCCAGGCTGCTTGTGACCTCCTCTCACCCAAGAGCTGAGTGCAGAGAGAAAATGGATATTCTGAGTTGCTAGCTCTTGGTTCACCACCAGTAGAGTTCCATGGAGAAGTCTGGAATGTTAAACGAGTCTCTCTACCAATTCAGCAAATGACTTCCTTGTCTAGAGATGAATCTTGAAACATTACCATCATCTGGGAGTTAAGGTTATAGGAATGTGGTGGGTTTAGCTAATGTAAACTGCTACCTTAGCACCTAAAAATGTTACATAAAATAAGTTTAAAAATTAAATACGTAGTTGGACTTGCTAGAAAGAAAGGAAAATCCATAGATGTCTGAAATAATGACATAAAAAGCTAGCATAGCAGCATTCTCTTACTGCCACAGTCCCAGGAGACTGTGGACTGAACTTGGAAAGGGGCTGGGACAGCCAGAGGCTTGGCTGACAGGCACACAGAATGAGAGATGAGTCTTAGGGAACTGTATCTGAGAGCACGATATTAAGCTGGGGTCCTCAAGGGAATAGGAAACCATAAAATCTCTATCCTCCGGGCCAGGGATATGGAAAAGAAAGTTAGTCTCTACTTGGGTTTCTGGGTGGGAAAAGGCTCCCAGGAGAAACCAAAACATCTGAAAGCTGCATCAGACAAGAGTTTGGTATTGAAAAATACACCCTGCACAGAATGGAGGAGGACATCAATATAGAAATTGATCCTGGCCATGATAACCCCATGAGTTTATCATGTAGAAGCAAAGTTTATAGCCAAGTGGCCCAGGATTTCCCATTTAAACAATTAGGGAAAAGATGGGTTCACAATAAATCACTACAGACCACCTTTAGTGAAGCGTCCTGAGTGAGAGTCAGCAAACACGTTAAATATCTAAGAGAACAATTTAAGAGGTTAAAAAAAAAAAAAAGGGAAGCCGTAAGCACAAGCTGCCGTGAGAGTTACCTCATCCATACCTGCTTTCTCTGAGCAAGGCTGTCCTCAAACCATTTCTGGGGAAAAAAACCCAGAGGCCCAAAAGAGACCATAGACACCGTCTCACCCGGGATCATCCCTCTTTTTCAGAGGAAGACTCTGAATGCTAGGGTGCAACTCATAGCTGTGAGTGAGAAAATGTGGGACAGGAGTAGATCTGAGGTTTCTAAAACCACAGACTGGCTCTTGAGTTTTTAAAATTGGAGATGGCTGGAGGTGAAGGTAGTGGGGCACTGGCTTTAAGATAATCAGGGGACCCCAGTACCCATTTCTCACATAAGACACTTCAACACTTTCAACGTGAAAGCCCTCAGGAGGATTCTGGTGCTTTGTCTGGAGCCCTCCTGTAGGGGGCAAAAGAAGCAAATCATCGTTGATCTGCCTGACCCTTCTTTCCTTCCCCTCCACATCTTGCATGTCTAAGCCATTTAAGATGTCTAGACTAGGTCTTCTGTAATACTAAGGCTTATTCTCTACTAAAGGAAGGAAAGGGAGGGACACTGAGGCATTTAATTTTCCTGAGACCTAAAGTAGAGTGCTTGGTATTGTCCTGGCAGCATTTCTTTTGGTTTGGCTCAGTGCTGCCATTCTCCTTACTCATACATTATTTTTGAAGTGGAAGCATCCTCTGAAAGAGTGACTCTCAAACGTTTTACTGTGCATCTGAATCATCGGAAAAGTTGTTGACACTGATTGCTGCACTCCGTCCCTGAACTTTGTAATACAGAAGGTCTGAATTTGCACTTTGCCTGAGAATTTGCATTTCTAACAAGTTCCCAGGTGATGTTGATGCTGCTGATCCTGGGACCACACTTTGGCCTGATGCAGTCCTTCTCATCATTTGGGAATAAAAATTGCCTGGGTGTCTTGTACCATACAAGGCTGATTCAGTAGGTCTGAGGTGGAGCCTGGGGACTGCATTTTCCCCAAGCTCCCTGCAAATCCTGCTGCTGCTGCTGCTCCAGGGACCACATTTTGAGGAGCAAGGCTTGGAACACTTTTCTGTTATTCTACTTCTTGGTACCTATACATATCACAGATTGTGGGAAAGAGGCAGGGGCCATTATGATTCTGACTAAAGGTGCTTTACCTTAGAAAGAAGGGTCCACACTCACCACAGTCACCTGCAATCATACTGAGCAAGTCATACTGAGTCTCCACCTGCCCAGAGCTTCCTAATTGATATTATTGCCCTCTGGGTTGGTTGATACTGGGAGAAAGTGAGATAGTGAGATGGAGCACTGAGATGAGGGAAGGCAGGAATGGTTGAGAGAACAGAAAATGGTCAAACTCAGAGAAGTCTCAGAAATACCTTAGCACAAGACCAGTGCAGAATGTCCTGTACTAGTAGAAGCTTGCTTGGAAAAAAAGAAAGAAAGAAAACTGTTCTAAAATTGGCCTTTCTTCTCTTGGGAAAGCCAGATTCTTTCCCAACAGCCATCACCCTAAAGAAGATTGGAAGGGGAGACAAATCCTTCCATGCACAATTACCTTCTATGATGGATGATATTTCCCTTAGGGCTTTGCTTAAAGCCAGCCTTCAGAGTCTTGGCTCGGCCCCAGGCTGTCTGGAAGCTGGGGCAGCCCGTTTTATAGGGAGGGCACCGGGAACCAATTCCTCAGTTGGTTTCCCAGCTCTAGCTCTGGTTTTCTAATTATAACAGTCTCTTGCTCTCAGGTTATGCATACACTTTTCAAAACCCGTCATTCGTGCATTCATTCCTCTCTTCAACAAATGTTGGGTACGCTCAATATGCATGACATTGCACTGTGTCCACCGAGAAAAGGAGCTGAGACACTAAAAGCTATAATGATTGTTAAACTACATAAGAAGGGGCAAATAGCTGCCCTGGTCTTCATATCTCTTACTGCAGTCGTTCTTAACAACAGCTTTTCAGGTAGGAAGGGTCAAGGCAAGTGCCTTTCCTAGCCAGGGAGGGGAGTCCCAGGTCATGGGACACAAATAGTCAACCCTAGAACATGGCCCACAAGTGTACCTGAAGGGGCTTTCCTCCACCTTCTCTCAGAGCCGTGCAAGAGGAAATGGGTTTGGAGAAAAGTTGGAAATGTCTGAAATGAGACAAAGTAAGAACCCTGTGAGTGAGGGCCAGCAGACCATGATGGATCCAGAGTATATTCCAGGACCAGTGAATGCAGATGGTAGCTGATGGCCTTATACCCAGGGTGGTTAGAAGTGAGCTGACCAGGCAGAGAACTAGGGAGGGAACTTTTGGTTCCTATCCAGCCCTATGACCTGAGCTGTCCTGACTGCCTATGGCAGTGACGTCAATTAGGAAGCCCTTGGCTTCCTGACCTGAGGTAGGGATTCAGTGTGATCTCACTGACCTGCTCACCAACATCATAGGTGACTAAGGGTGGGTCTGGCCAACTTCTCTCTACTTCTTTAGTTCCTAAAGGGCAGGAACTGTTTTCTCCAGGCAGAAACCTAATCCAGAGTATGGCTTCTGAAATGGGAGTAGAAGTCCACCAAGGCAAAAGGCTGACATTGGATCAGGATCTGGTTGAAAGACCCTGCAGTACAGACTTCCCCAGTTGGGAAGACCCATAGCAGCTGTTCTGATCTTGATGGGAACAGAATCCTTAGGAAAATTTTAGAGACCAACTTGTCTGGGCTTTATCTTCTGAGATTCTAACTTTATGCATCTGAGGTTTTTTCCCCTGCATTTGTAAGTTTGGTAAGTGGTACTGATATGCAGTCAGAACAGAAAACTATGGGGCCTAGTGAGGGTGGAGAAGTAGCTCTTTACTGCCAAAATTCTCCTTATCATTCCCCCTTCTTCCAGCTCTTTGCTTTCTTTAAGCTTTGGTCTATTATGGAATTTTTCAAATGTTCAGAAAATATTCCGTGTACTACTAACAAGACTTAACAGATATTTTTGCCCTTTGACACATTCGCCCTGGATATTTTTGTTAAGAAATTAAATTGCAGATAGTGCTAAGGCCTCTCTGTAACTCCATCTTACTCTCCACCCTCCCTCCCAAAAGGAAATGAGTTTCCTGAAGTCAGTGGGCATCTGTGTCAGGCAGATGTACATATATGAATGTACAGCTTGTGAAGATGTTCTCATGACACCAAAAGCGTGAGCAACAAAAGAAAAGCATAGATAACTTGGACTCCATCAATGTTAACAACTTTTGTACATCAAAGGACATTAACAAGAAAGTGAAAAGACAGTCTATGAAAAGGGAGAAAATAGTTGGCAGCCATATATCTCATAAGGCTTTAATATAGATAAAGAGCTCTTACAACTCAACAACAAAAAGGCAAACCCAATTTTTAAAACAGGCAAAGGACATTAATAGATATGTCTACAAAAAAGATATGCAAATAGCCAATACATACATGAAAAGATGCCCAACATCATTAGCCATTAGGGAAATACAAATCAAAACCACAATGAGATAACACATCACACCTAAATGGCTATTTGTAAATATATATATAGATGTATATTATGGAAAGTAACAAATGTTAGCAAGGATACAGAGTATAGGAATCCTCATCCATTATTGGTGGGATTGTACAATAGAACTGTCACTCCAGAAAACAGTTTTACAGTTCCCCAAAGAGTTAAGTATAAAATTAATAAGACCTGGCAATCCCACTTCTAGGTAGGTACCTCAAAAAACAAAAATCAAGGACTCAAACAGATATTGTACACCAGTGTTTATAACAGCTTTATACACGATAGCCAAAAGAAGGAAGCAGCCCAGGTATCCATCGACAGAAGAATGGATAAACGAAATGTGGTATATACATACCATGGAATACTATCCAGCCATAAAAAAGAATGAAGTTCTGACACATGTTCTGACACACACTACAACATGGGTGAAACTTGAAGACATCATGTTGACATAATTAGACACAGGTGCACAAAAAAACAAATTTTACATTAATGAAATAATATGCAAATTCAGAGAGACAAAAATTAGATTATAAATTACCCAGGATGGGGGAATGAGGAATTAATGCTTAATGGGTAGAGTTTCTTTTGGGGGTGATGGAGAAGTTTTGGTAATGGGCGGTGGTGATGGTAGTGTCATATTGTGAATATAATTAGTACCGCTGAACAGTATATTTGAAAGTGGTTAAAATGGGAAATTTTATGTTGCATATAAGTTACCACAATTTTTTTTAAGTTCACATGAACAATACCCTAGCACGTTTATCTTTCTGCACCTGGCACTTTTCACTCAACATTATGACTTCAAGTTGTATCCACATTAATCCATATTGATCTACTTTATTTGTCTAAACTGTTGTTGAGAGGTTGCCAAGTCCCTGGGGTTGGAGTACTTGCTGAGATCTGTGTCAAGGATTTGCCCCGTTACCTTGGAATCTTCCTTCTGGGGCTTAGATCAGGCTTCTCACTCAAGAGCTTGTGGATTCCCAGGTTCCAGGGCTGGGGTGGGAGCTGTTTGCACAATGGTATGTATAGTGAGAATGGTCCACTTTGCAACTATCTAGGAGAGTGGATCCTCTTACAGGGTAATAATAAAATCTTAAGCTTGTGCTCTCTGGAGGGTGGAAGAAACCCTCAAGAACGGTGCCACCAGTCCAGTCAGCTAACAGCCAGAGAACATGGTCCTCACCTCATACCCTGTAGAATTTTTATTCTTTTTCACTTTCTAAAAAGTAAGAATAAACACACTGAGCCCCTTGTTTATTCTAGCATCCTTCAGAAAGGGCAAAGATAGAGCTAAGTGAAGTTCTGGGTTTGTAACTTACCCACAGACTCATGGCACCTTGGGGTTGGAAGGGACTTTCATGTTTCTATTATACATGACGTAAACGTTCTCTTTTGTTTCCCATCTCTGTAGCCCAATCCTCTTATAAAGGTGTGAATGCACTGAGTAGGGAATCTCACCACTTCTCTATAGTCCCTCATATTTATTGAATATAAATATAAGTTCCTTATATTTTTTGAATGCTTGGTCTTTGCAAACACAAAGCTTGACGTACATATGGAGTTGAGGGGGTAGGGACTGCAAATGTTAATGAAAACTAAACCCCTCCCCCTACCCAAGAGCTCCTGCCTCCTCACCCACCCCTCTCTGACATGAAGCAGACTGAGTAGTAGTAAAAGAATCAGATGAGCCATAGGTGGGTACTCAGAGACTCCAGAGAAAGAAAATCCATAATTTAGGGATCCAGACAGCTTCTTGGAAAAAGGTTTAAATCCATTCATTCTTGGGGTGGGCTTACTCATGGCTGTGTTGAGTAAAATGGCCCTAATACTTACCGAGGGGCTCACAGAGGGAGCCCCTATTACTTGACACACAGATGAGAGCCCACAGTCTTCAGTAAAGCTCTCTGGGAAGCCATCTTGACTGCTGGGATGAGCAGGAAGGAGCAGAAATGAAAGAGAAGCTGAGCTGAGAGGGCAGAGCTCCTGGGTTAAGGACTGGGTAGCTCAATAAAGGTTGACCGTGCTCATATGAAGAAGGCAACAGTGAAAGTGGGAACCAGCCTGAGCCTCAACTACAGCCACCATGCAGGCCACAGGACACTTCATTGACAGTCCTTGGATGGAACGGGACAGGGCAAGGCAGTTACACAATATGCTGCAGCAGGAACCCAGGGTCTCTCATGTTCAGCCTGTGACAAGCTTGTGTGTGAAACTTGTTCCACGGCTGGGGGGAGGTGTTTCCTGATTTCCCAAGGAAGAACACTATGAAACTGGAAGAAGATTGGGGGATCTTGAATTCACAAGTGACAACAATGGTTCTTTACCATTTTTCCTTGTGTTTTCACCATCACCAACTCATCAACTTTACAAAATAACCTTGGGATTTAAGACACACAGTTCCTATCCCTTTTTATAGAAAAGAAAACCAATGCTCAAGGAACATTAAAGAGTCTGCATTCTGCTTTCTGGTAACCTGGGACTGGGATTCCATTTTTCTGAGTACAAATCCATGGGGTTTCCACTATGCTGCATTGTGTCTCTAACATGGCCTATGAAATATGCAAACACTGAAAGCAATGGAGTCAGAAGGAATAGGCTTAGGGTCCTGCTACTCATTTCTCTTTAGCTTATAAAACCTCACTTCCAGCAGCCATGTAAGAGGGTGAAGAAGAGGGCACAAGGAGAGAGGATGCCTCCAGCCCCAGAGAAACAGTACTGCATTTAGTTGCACTTCACAAATAGCCTAACAGAGTTCTAAAGGAATTATGTAACAATGAATGATTATTCTCTCAAAGCGTCCTTTGAGAGAGAGCTAGAATGAGGAGCTCAAAAGCAAGAAGAACCTAAATTGCCTCATTGTGTGGAGTGCTTTGCACTACTGAGTCATTAGAGGTTGACCCAAATGTAAGCCAAGTCTCACCCTGGCCATTTTTGGAGTCCTTTGTCAGGTATTTTGATCGCCCTCTGCCCCAACTATTGATGTTGGCTGAAACCCTGGCAAGCCCTTTGCCCCTCAATGAAGCATGCAGTTCTGAGTGATGTGTCCTTTGGGCATTTTTGGCTAAATGGGGCTCATTGTCTTGATGATATCTGTTTTAAAACCCATAGATGATAAGCAGGAAAACAAATTCATTTGGACTCATAAGGTAGCCACCTTCTTGACCTCAGGGAATGGAAAATGATAGGATTTGTATTGGGGCTGCTAGGATAACACAAAACCAAAGCTAAAACCCCCAAACACTGCAGATTATAGGATTTAAGCACAAAGGGAATCCCAGGCTTCCCTGTCCATCTTTTGCCTTCTGTTCCTTCTCTTGCTTCTTGCTCCAGTCTGCAGCACAAAAAGCAGCTAAGCAAGCAACATGTCCTGGGGTTACCTGTCCTGTGCCAACCTGCCTCTCTTCCCACTGCATATGTATGAATTCACAGGAGGGAGACTGAGAAGGTGAGCATAGCTCAGAGGTGGTCCCTGAGAAATTGCACTGGGCAGAGACAAAACTGACCACAGATGGGATCCAGATTTTGAGTCCTAAACCAAACTTGTGACTCTGTCACATATGGGCTATGTGACTCCAGGCAAATCAATTTTTATAATTTTTTTGGCAACTCAAAGCCAGTATTTATTGAATATTTACTATGGGTCAGTCCCTAAACCTCAGTTCCCCTTGATTCATAATTCAAAATAAGCTTGGCTTCTTTTGTAGTTTTATAGTATAGTGGTCAGGTTCATGCGTCAACTTGGCCAGGTGGTGGTGCCCAGTTGTCTGGTCAGGCAAGTGCTGGCCTATCTGCTGCTGTGAGAACATTTCATAGACTTAAATCATGACTACATTGGCTGCATCCACAGTAACTGCATGAGAGGAGTGCCTTCTGCAATGAGTGATGTTTAATCTGATCACCAGAAGGTTTTTAAGGAGGATTCAGAAAAGATAATCACTCTTCCTGCTTCAGCCAGCCAGCTTCTCCTGAGAGTTCATTGAGGACCTTCATTGAAGCTACCAGCTCGTGGCCTGCCCTACAGACGTTGGATTCCTACATCCCCATGGTTGCGTGAGACACTTTAAAAATTTCATATTTACAGATACTCCTACTGATTCTGTTTCTCTAGAGAACCTTAGCTAATACAGCTAGCAAGAATTTCTTGACTCTAAGATCTATCCCAGTCACACCAAAGGGGATCAACAAATATCAGTTAAAAGAAAAACAAATACCTACCTTAGTGTCTTTGTAGATACTTAAACGAGGTAACATGAAAGCAGCATGTGAGCTGTGAAATGCCACACAGATTCTAGTTGTTAACATTTGGAGTAGGTTTGCATGGGGATGGGGTTGGGACTCTCTATCCACTATTTCTTTTCTTTCCTCTGAAATGCAGGTTCCCATGCTCTCATTCTCTCTCTCTTCCCCCTCCGTGGACATCTGTTTGTATGATGAACCATTCCAAGGATGAGCAACTCTGTCAGCAGAACCCAAAGTTGCATGAACACTGCTCCAAGCCTATTTCCTTTTCTTCCAGCTCTGATCCAGACAGTTTGTGTTCTATGAAAGGGATCACAGCGGAGCCAGCCTCTCCAACAATAAAATGTGCGATGGCAGCTTCTGTTTTTTTCTTTTGTAAGTAGGTCACTGCTGCCAGAACCTCTCAAGACCCTACTTCTGATGCTTCCCCAGGCTAACCACTGCCTGGCCTTCTCCAGCACTTTCTCTCTGGGCTCCAATGAGGCAGCCAGAACAACTTGGAGCAGGCTGGCTTACAAGATTGCAGTTGGGCTAGGAGCCGACAGAGGTCACAGTGAGACAGGATGGCTGGCAGCCGGGTCCAGAGGAAAGAGAAAAGAGACCTGGTTCTGGCCCCAGAGCTACCCATGGCTGTCTCTGTGTCCTTTGGCTTCCTCATCTGTAAAATAAGAGGCTTGGGTTTGAAGATTTCTAAGCCCTTGTCCAGCAAACACAGGCAGGCTTAGGTACTCATCCAAGGATAATCTTCATTTTCCCAGGAGAGGGAGTGTCTGTGGCCAAACTCCCTACATTAAGCATGGAGCACAGTTTCTTAAGAACGTACTAGGGGCCAGGCACTGCAATAATTGCTTTAAATGCATGGATTTAATACTTCTAACCAGCATATTAGGCCAATACTATTATTATTCCTATTTTATGATTAAGGAGACTGAGACTCTATTGGTTGAAATGTTAACCTAGTTAGGAGGAAGGGAAATTGTTTTCAAATGCAAGTCTTTCTGACTCCAAAGATTAGGCTGACAGCAGCCTGACAATTCACCAGGGATTGCTTTGTAAAAAGGAATAGCATCCTGAAGACATGTTGGCCTCACTCTCAAGTAAGCATCCTAATTATACCTCATGTTTATCTACCCAGTTTTCAGTCATTTTATTACCCATGCATTGCTTCATTTAATGTTCAACACCACCACAGGGAACATATGATAACCCCCCATTTGCAAAGGGTAAAGCAGAAGCTCCAGAAAGTTGCCCTGCCTACAGGCACTCAGCTGGTAAATGATTGAACTGGGCTAAACCCTGGTCAGCTGACTTCAAATTGGGTTTCTGCCTCTAGAGCACAGTGGGAGAAGATCCTTCCATCAAGCACCCTTCATCCTGTCTCCCCACGGTGTCCCAATCCACAACTGGATAATTGAGGCATAACAGGACTACGTCTAAGTAAAGATGGCGATCTGGAACAAGAGCCAACCTCTTCCTGTATCTGGCCAAGTTCTTCCATCTCCTCCTCCTCATGTTAAACTGGACAAAGACACACTTGCTCCATGGCTCATATGGCCCTGCCCAATCCAATGCCAATACCTGTCTGCAACCCACCCTCCAGTCTCGTCTTTGGATGGAGTGCATGAGATGTGGTCTCTGCTCAAAGATAAAAAGCTTCAAGCCCTGTGAACCTTGGGCCATGGTGGGAACCCAGGCCTACGACTCACACCAAACGTCCTTGGGGGTAACAGAAGAGGCAGAGATGCTTAGTGGCTCACTGCAGGTTCTTGACCTCTCCCAGCGACCTCCTCCTCCTGTGCAATACTGAGGTAATAATAGTATTCATTGGATGGAATTATCATAAGATTAAATGAAATAATGTGTGCTTATTGTTAGCATTAGCTACCTTGTAGACATTGTTTATAGGTCTAAGTTAAGCTCATACATGTGAAAACAGAAAGCACAGTGTCTGATAAATATGACTATTCAACAAGTTTATCCCCTTTTCACCCACCCACTAGATTAGCCAAATGAAAGGGCCTGGACGGCAAGAGTGATACTCTTCCTTTGTGTTCCCAGCACCTATCACAGTCTGGGCAGGTAGGAGAAGCTCTATAAATGTTTAATGAAACAGAGAAAAGGAAAAGAAAAGAGTAAAAAGGAAGGTTTACAATTTTAAAATGTGTTGATGTGCCTGATTAATTTAAAAGGGATTGTTTGTCAAACAAGAACATTATCATTACAATCTATTAGTGACATCAAATTAGATAATAACAATGCATTTTATAAATGTTCTACAAAAATGCAAATCTTTTGTCTCCTGCCATGCCGAGGATCTGGATTAGGGGATCAGATCTCTTGTCCCATTGGCTCTGTACCTGGGTTTCAAATTCAGCCCCTGGCCTCTGGCCATAAGTCCTTCTATCACCTGTGAGAAGGAGAGGCCCGGCCAGCTGGCTCTTCCCCCAAGGGCTGCCTTAGCCACTGCTGTCCCTGTGCTCCTGTGATAAGGCTCCATTGCATGGAGAAAGCTGGCCAGGTCAGCATGGAGAAGATAAGGGCTTCCCCTTGTCTCCTCACACCTGCCCCAGCAAGTGGGAGGTGCCTGATGCCCAGAATAGTCCCTTCTTGGAACTGTCATTCCTCACCCTCTGCCTTACCACCTGAGTCTTTCTTCCTTCAGAGCTCACTTTCAACAGACACACGCAGTTTAGACAATAATAACAAAAGCAATAAGTAAGATTAAAAAAACACTTGACAGCTGATGAAGCACTGTTGCAGAGTAATCTTATTTGGTCTCACCAAATCTCTCTAAGAGGTACAGCAGGAAAACAAGAGGGTTTGTTCAACCCTTTGGGTTGAGCCTATAGAAACAAGGATTAGACAACCTATTCAAGTAAGTGAAGCCGCAGGACCCAAGCCCAGTTTTATCTTTTCTCTCTAAATAAAAAGTCATACATCTCCTGTGATAGCACTGGATACACTGAATTTCTATTGTTTTTTCCTTTGAAAGTTGTCAGAGATTTCGATTCTTAAATATTTTTTATCTTCGTACCATTTCTGGTGGTTGGGGAAGGCCATATCTCCCAATTTTGCTGACAAAGAAAACAAACACAAAGAAGGAGATGTAACCAGCTAGGGCATATGCGCACCCACAACAGCAAAAGTTTCATTGGTGGTTCCTTAGCCTACCTTACAGCTATCCAAGCCTCTCTCTTTCAGTGGCATTTTCTAGTGGAATTTTCAGGGCACTATGAAAATGTCCCATTTCCTCAATCAGAGCCTCTGGGTTCTGGGCATCTAAAACCCAATTTAATGGTCTATCTGTTGCCCACACCTCCAAGGAAGCAAATCAAAAACTACACGTTTGAAAGACTCAATCTTCTCTGTCACTGTTCAAATGGGAACTTGCCAAAGTGAAATATAACTTTTGGAATGGATTGAAGAAAAATATACCATGATGAACTATATCCAACCCACCTGCAATTTCCTCTATATTAAAAATCTCTATCAAATGCCTCAGCTATTACTACTGCTACCATCTCTAGGATACCAGGAACTATACTAAGCATTTTATTTATGTTTTCTCATCAATCCTCATACTGCCCCCATGAATTAGGTTTTTTACCACCACTTTACACATGAAGAAAGAGAGGCTTATAGGGATTAAACAACCTGCCCAGGCTCACTCAGCTCATACATGGCAGAGATGGGGTTCAGAGTCAGAACCATACGACTACAGAGACTCAGCTCCCAACTGGTTCTCTTGGAAGTGTTTTCTGAAGCTGCAGAGTCAATTTGATTAAGCCCAAATTTAATATCTATGCTTCCCATAGTGGGAAGTTATAATTAAAATACCATGGGAGGTTAGATGAAGGAGATGCTTCTAGTGGGGAAAAGGAGCTTGGAATACATAAATGCTGGACAATACAGATGGAGAAAAGCCACCTCAATTAGAAAGGAGTAATCACACAACAGTTGAAGAAAAGCTAAAGAATGCATCATGCCTCTGGGGTATCTCATTGCAGTGCAATTTTTCCTTGAGAAATACAGATGACACTAATGAGCCATTGTGTGTAAGGAACATACTTTGAATTCTATCCCTACTCTTGCCTGACTCCCTTTATAAAGAATGATGTGCTTTCAGAGGCCAAGCAAGACCCATATAGAGGCATAAAGAGTGGGCTCTTCGGCAAGCCTTTTCAACAACTGATGCTGCCTACCACTCCCTGTGCCAGGTTGGGTGTTTGGAGCTGGGGTGCAGTAGGATGTAAAATAGAAATGCCCACTCCCTCGAGGAGCTCATAGTCCACCTGAAAGACCCCCAGATGGATCAATTATAGCCCAAATAATAGAATCCTGATAATGTCTGCCAGCTCGATATCAAACTTCAAATACATTTCCCTAATGCACATATCATTCAGAAGGATTATTTTAGTATAAAATGGGAGCTCACAAGCAGCTGTGTCAAAGGAGCTTTGAATGAAGAAAATTATTAAAAGCCTGCAATGGAAAAATGTCAACCAAAGACAGCCTAAAATGTTTCCATACATGCTGGGGTGTATAGCCTAACTATAGGGATTTTTTTAAATATCTGTGATATAAAGTATTTCTGTGGTAAAGATTTTGTAAAAATTTGATCCTATGGTAATGACATTTAAGTAATCCATTAAATAATATGGATTATTTTAAGAAAATAAGATATGATTGGGGCCTGGAGCAAGAAAATGGGGAAAATGGTAATTTCTAATATGAAGACAGGCTAAAAATGATGGGAATGTGGTAAGCATACAGGAAAAAGACAAACAGTAGCACTGAGGAAAGAATCTATCCTCTAGGTTAAATCTTAGCCCATCTGTTTATTAACTGTATGGCCTCAAGCATACTATTTAACCTCAGTTTCTCATCTGTAAAATGGAACTAATGGTATCTATCCTGCCAGGTTACAGTGAGGACAAAAGAGCTTGTTTATTAAGCACCTAACACACTGTGGCTCCCCAGAGTACATAATCATTCACTCCACAAGTCTTACGGAGAACCTAGGGGATGGGATACAGGGGTAGAGAGATCCAGCAAAAATGGTCCCTGCTCTCCTGGAGTTCAAGGTCTAGGAGGCAACGGATGGTAGTTCTTATTACAGCTGCTAACCAAGTCAGCAAACACAGCATCAGAGCAAATAACCAGAAGATAAAGAGCTGATCTCATGAATTTCCTAATAGCTGAAACTAACAGCATTCTAATGTAAACTCAGCAGGTTAACCAGAACCCTAGCAAATGAACTTGGAAACATTTTGGAAATCAGGCCACTACCCAAAAATTAGGCTAAAAGCCTAGGTCTGGCTGAGCGGACATCCCATTTTGGCAAAAAGGGTAATGCCAATGTACTCTGTTAGATGAGCCAGCTGTTATCAGTGAAAATAATGTTGGAGCTGGTACCACAAAATGGAAGCTTCTAATTCTGCGAAAGAGCAAAAAGAAATGCTGTAGAGCAAAGTGAACTAGACCTGAACAAGAGAGCTGGATTCTGCTCGTTGGCCAGCCTTTCCAGGGCCATGGAACCAGAAAAAGTGCTTAAGCCTCCCTCTGGGTCTGCTACTTATCTACAAAAGAAACTATGCTCAGAGGCCCCTCCCAACTCTGCCATTCCATGATTCGGTAAATATGAAGCTGGAGAAATATTTAAATAAATTTAGTGTTCATTGCAGTGAATCTAGCTTAAACTAAACAATTTGGGCAACTTTTAGAATGAAGGATGAGACCATACCTTTTCATCATTTCAGGAGGTAGAATTTCTAAACACCAGCCATCACCTGGGGAATCCTGTCTTAATAGTTTACTGCACAATGATCTGATTGTATTAGCTTTGCAACAGTGCTTAGAGTTATACTGAAATATTGCTGGCTTTTTGCCTTCTGGGAAAAAATGTGCTGTTCATGGTTTCCTGCAATCATGTGACTAGTTCTGGCCAATGAGTTGGGAGTGAGAGAGATGTATATCACTTTCAAAAAAGAGCATTTAACTGCAAGATCGTTCACAACTTCTTTCCCCCTGGCCCAGTGATTTGTATTGTTTAAAATGGTGTCGTTCTGTCACCCTTAGTCTCTGAGGGACCACAGCGCGCAGCTCCCCTGTCAGTCCATGGTAAAATGTGATATGAGAAATAAATCTTTGTATTTTAAGCCCCTGGATTTTGGGAGTTGTTTTGTCACTGCACCATAAGCTAACCTATCCTAACTGATACATTGGTTAATATTAATGTTTTGCTGATTGAATAACTTTATAGAATACAAGTTGGATTGATGCACTAGAATATTAGAGCCAAATATCTATGCTTTTCATTTTGTTAATTATGACTTCCTTCCACCTGATTTGACAGCACTTAATTGCCACTACTAGGGATGCCATTCATGTTACGCTCCTGGAAGTGCCATCACATGGACTACAATGTAATTGACAACATGGCAGCTCTGGATTCATAATAGTAGAGGGGAAATGAACTCATTCCACTTGGCATTTTTATTTCATTACTTGTCAGGTTACTGAAAATAATCTTTTTATTTGCATAGTATGTTATCACTTTTAAAAACTTTTGCATTTTATAAAGGCTATGCCATTTATGAAAACTTCACACCTTATAAAATAGACATTATTAGCCTCATTGTGCAATTAAGGTATCTGAGAGCCATATAGCTTAAGGTCCTGCATAAATTTGGTAGTTAGTAAATAGCAAAGATGGACTTAAACATTCATCTCCTGACTCCAACTTTGGCTTATTTTAACTGTGCCACATTTCCTTCAGCAGCTCTCAGTTTGTCTGCATCTATTCTAATCATGATCCCCTTAAGTGGGACACTGTAGCACTCAGTTCCTCAGCGTTATTAGTTTTTTTGAAAGTTGGTTGATCAAAAGAAAATGCTGCTGGCAGACATGTTTTCTACAGTTTGGTAGGGTGGTGTAGTCGCACTGGTCAGTGGGTCTAGAAGTACATGCCACACCCATGGCTTAGTCTGACTGCCAGCTATCTGGTCAATCCTTAGCTCCTGGCATACTCCCTTAGTTATCAGCCCTGGCTCTGATCTCTGACAGGGTGATCGTCCTGTATTACACATAATCTCACACCCCAGGCTTGGCAAAGAAGCTCACCTGTGAAGTGCGGTGACAGTGGGCTCCTAAGAGTTACTTCCTGTCTCCTGTCCCAAAGAGGTTACAGACTATTCCACTCCTCTCGCATGACCTTCTTTTTCTCCTCCATTATTCTGTTTCCATTTGCCTCTTCTAGAATATCTTTGGTTTATGTTGATCAGCCTCCTTTCTTCAATTGGCTCTAAGTAAAATTTTTCCGTACTCTCGGTCACTGATGCCTGGGATCTCAGTTGGGTTGGGAAAGAAGAACTCAAGGACCTAGAGAGAAAAACTTCCACTAGCAATGGTCTTCACAGGTGACAAATAAGCCCCCTCCATCTCTCATCAATTGGCATACCACACCCCGATGATCAAGAAATTCAGAAAGCCCCTGGGTTTCCAAAGTTGTCCCTGACTATATGTAGTGACATCACATCAATCTTTTGAAGTGATATGGCATCAGAAGGTTCCAAGCTTCTCCTCACTTCACCATAGAAGGCAAGTGTAGAAGTATTTGTCTTCTAGAATCTACCATCAGGATCACACCTTCCAAGGAGTCTCCATCCTCCCCTGCCCTGTGGTCTGCATGCTCAGCATCCATTTCCCTCCCAGCATATCTGATGTGGTTGGGGTTTTTCTAGGAGAACTATCTTCTACCTCAGAGGGTCTCATGCTGAGTTCTCTTACTGGGAAAAAGTGGCATTTCAGGAGGCTTCTGGGAGGCCCAGCTGATTCACTTTCTCTCAAGGTTGGCAAATGTAGAAGTCAAGGAAGGGAAGAAGAGATGATTCTTAGATGGCTACATAGCATTTTCTCCCATTTCTTCTATTTTCCTTCCACTTTCAGGCTGCCAGTGCTGGGGCTATAATGTCCTTGGCAATAATGGCCACTAACAGGCTCACAGACTCTTGTCATAGGGGCTTCGTAGGGCCAGGCCCCCTTCTCTGAGCTACCTAGCTAGGCAAAATTATCTTATTGTTTATTCTCTTTCAGTATTCTTTAATACATGCAATTTCACATGGATTTGTAGGATTATTTGATCAGTGTCTTTATCTGCTATTAGACTAAGCTACACAAGGTCAGTGACCACAGAGTTTTCCCTCACATGGCAAAAAGTAGGCACTCAATAATGTTGAATGGTTAATTTAATCTTCATTGCTGACTATGCAAGAGAGAATGAGCTTAAGCTGTGGAAAAGGGATTAGCTTAGTACTAACCCTGAACTGGGACTGCCTGGTTTTAAATCCTAGTTCTAAAATTAACTATCTTAGTTTCCTATGGCTACCAAACAAAATGCTACAAACTGGGGGTCTTAAATCAACAGAAATTTATTGTCTCATGGTTCTGGAGGCAAGGAGTATGAAATCAAGTTGTCGGTAGGGCCGTGGTCCCTCAGAAATCTTTCCGGGAGAATTCTTCTATGATGGTCAGATTCATGCGTCAGCTTGGCCAGATGATGGTGCCCAGTTGTCTGGTCAAGCAAAAACTGGCCTATCTGTTGCTGTGAGTACATTTTATGGGCTTAAATCATATATATATATATATATACTAGCATGCCCCGCAGATAATTATGAAGTCATACCTAGGAAGAGAAAAGTACTCACCAAAAAATGTTCCCAGATTTTTATATCAACAAAAATCCGGGGGTTCTGCATGGAAATGAATTCTTAAAGTTCAAAATGGAAGAGTAAAGAATACAATTTCAGATTGGGATGAGATGAAATTTTAGGTGCTTCTACCAGATTCTAGATTCAAGGTCATAGGAGGGGTTCCAATGGTTTGTTGGGGAGGTTGACTAAAACTGTACCAAATGGTGACCTTGTTAAAAGCAATTGACATGCTTGACATTTCTTGGTTTAATATATAAGAAGGAACCCAAAGACCTCAGATATATTATGGGGCTTGGGGGCATTGGGTAATTGATTGTAGGTATCTAGAATCAGAACAGATTAAATAGGCATCCCATCAATGGCCTATTTTATTTTGAGAATAAATATATGCTCCAGATGTGATACAGAGAGGCCCAATATAGATCAGACTGAATCTGTTCACCCACTGCACTCTCTCAAAGGAGAAGAGACCAGGTGATGGGCAAAAGTTAGAAGAGCATAGACTGGGAGGTCAGAATGCCTAGGCTTAATTCCCAGGTAAGACATCATTTGCTATATAATTTGGCATGGTACTTAACCTCTCTATAGAGTGAGATTGAGAATAGGACACCAATTCTTCAACATTATTGTGAGGATTAAATGTAGAATAGGGCACCCTAACAACTCTGTATAAGTGTTGGGTCGAATTAAAATGATTGCTCTGGAGAAAGACCTGCAAAAATGGTTTGGCCTCATAGCCAAGGCCTTAGAAGAGCCAAAACCAGAAAGCTGCTGAACAGGAGACATTGAGAAGAGGTTTGGGGTAGGGATGCTTCAGAAGAGGTACACAGGGGAGACTATTACAAGGCTTCCATGTGGAGTTGGGGTTTGGCAATCAGGTTGACAAAATGACTCTCTCTGGGATGTCATCATCTCCTTACAGTCCCAGGAACAATTTTCCCTGTACAGCTTCTCTTGGTTTCAAGCTTCCATATGATTCCAAGAGCTTTGCATATCCTTCTATAACCTACTTTTCAGCTTAAGCAGACAAGATTCTGCTTAAGCAAACAAGAATCAGTTCTCGATGCTTAAAACAAAGCATTCCAACTGATACATGAGAGTTCCCCAGACCCACTGAGTCAGAATTTCATAGGGGCAGACCCAGCAATCCTGATTTTTGGAAGTATCCCAGCTCATTCTTAGGCATACTGAGATTTGAAAACCACTGTTCTTGTTGGGTTCTGAGAATTCCTCTATCTTTGATACTCTCTGATTCACTGGCTGCTGGTATGAACTCCTGAGCCCATCCCCATGTTGCCAGATCCACTGGACATAGTTCCAGAGACCAAAACCACTCCCATTCTCTCCATGTCAGAGGGACAGGGGAGCAGTCATCCCAGCACCCTCCTCCCTTCCCCACCCTCCACACCCAGACACCACACTCACATCTTTTAGAGGTGTGTCACCTGGGCCTGGGATGTTCATAGCATCCCCCCATCAGGAACCTGGCACCCTCCCTCCTGGTAAAATTAATCTTGTCTTCTCCAGGAACCCTGCCTACCTTATAAGAAAAAAATCCTGCTATGCCATCTGAACTTCATGGACAAGTAACTTTCTCAACAGCATCAAAGGACAAGATGATGTGATGGATGATGTGATGTTTTGTATCCCTTTTCAAGGGAGTCATCATTTTCCCAGCCTTCCCAAAATGGGATGAAGGTAGTAAATTATGTTCTAAAATTTTGAAATTGCTTTTATAATGATAAGTGGCATTATTAGCAAGAGAGTAAAAGATTTGTACCCCTTTGTGATAGCAACACATTTGTAGTCTGCTCTTGGGCTAAGAATACTTGCTTTTGTTTAGGTCTGCTGAGGCCCAGCAAGGCCAGGCCAACTCAAAGGTGGTGACAACTCCTTGGCAGGCAGAGGAGAGGGAATAGTTCTCAGGTAGAGCCATGGATGGAGAAGTACAAGTTATTTCTCTTGCCTCTGCCATTGCAAAACCAATTTTCCTACCTCAGATCTCCCCGCATGCCATTATATTGCCTCAGTTTCAAGAGGTAATTCCCCTCTTGAAAGCTTCTGCTTATAGTATAAAATCAGAAATTTTATTTCAAGCTCCTTAGTCTGGTATACAAAGCTCCCCACAATCTGGCCTCCACATCTCTTCCTAAACTTGGCTCCCATAATTCCCACAAACTCTTTCAAAATCTCATAAACTTTGTGTGCCAGCGAGGCTGGTCCCTCACCCTCTTCCCCATGCATTTCCTATATTCCCCCCTGCAAGCTTCGGCTTTATGTAATTTCCCCTTCCTAGGTCTGAGCTTTACCCTGTCCCAACCCAGCCCTTCTTCTCCATCCCCATTCAGATAGTGCACTTGTCTCAAGGTGCATCCTCACTGGCCTCCCCTGACCACCCACCAACACAGATCCCTGCTACTCCAGGTTCATCCTTTTCCAGCTGGTGGGGGAGGAAGAGACTCATAGTCCAGAGGCAGAGAGACATGGGTTCAAATCCAGCTCTGTCAATTGCTAGCTGTGTGGTTTGGGGTGCATCACTGCTGTCTCTGAACTTGAATTTCCTTCCCCACTAAAACCTGGCAAGGTTATTCTGACAATTGGGGAGAATGCATATAGGCCAACTACCACGACGCATAGCACACAGTAGGTGCCCAGCTAATAGCAGCTAGCAGGAACAGTAACTCTGCCTGCCTTGCAGTTTTAAACTTTCTCATCTGTGTGGGAATTAACTCCCTGATTTGATTTTTGACATCTTCGCTGCACCCCCCCAGAACTTGGGTCATTTCTGGGTTCTGAGAAGGGGCTCAGAAAATATTTTCTGGGGTCTTTGGGTATTTGTGCTACAAATTCACTGTCTTAAGTATTAAAACAAAAGCGATGCCACCAGAGACAGGCGTCTCACTCATCCGACAAACCCGCTTCAGAGAGCCCAGAGACAAACACAAAGAACAGTCTGAAGATAAAATCAACATGTGCTTCTGAAGGGGAAGCCCTGGAGAGTTACAGTCTTGATCTGAACACCAAAGCTTTCTCTGCTGAGCTGTCTGAGAACACAGGAGCTTGCTAAGGAAACCACTTGGTTGTCAAAACAATCCCCAGCTTCTCCTGTCACAGGGTGTCAGCTAACATCTTGGAGAATGGCAGAACTCTTGGGAGTTTAGAACTGATACATGATTTGCAAATGTCACATAGACCCAAGGGGCAGATGCCAGTGTAGATGGAGTCACCTTGATTTCAAAGCTTTGGGAAATTGTAAAACCTCCAGCTTTCTTATATAAGCTCATGTACCACATTTTAAAACTTATAAACAGTAAGAATGAGTATTCATCTACTTGTCCCTCCCATACCTCCCCTCACTACCCACAATTGCCTATTTTTTTTTCCCCTCAAGCCTTTAAATTTCATACTTTCTTTACTCCATCCAGGTATACCCCCTCTCTGTTTAGCTTCAACCAATCAACTAACAAGGGTTTATTACGCTCCACTGCCTGCTCAGAATTCTGTAGAGACCCAGAAAGATAAAAGAAGGAAAGCCTGGCCTCCATCCTCAAGGAACAACTTAAAATCTAGTTGTTTTACATAACTCCCAGGGACTAGCCTGGTCCTGGCCCCATAGGATGGACAATGCCTTCTTGACCAGAAGGAGAAAAGAAATGTAACAAAGTAAGATAACAGTGGCTAAGAGAGTTCAAATAGAGTTGAGAGACTATTCTGGAGGTTACTTTAATGCAAGCTTATGCTAGCTATTGCTAATTGCCACAATTTGCCAAATCCCAACCAACATAATTCCTATTAATCCTAAAGAACACCCAGGGGTCTATCTGAAATCCTACAAAAGTGGCACACACTAAATTGTTCGTTTGTTTCTTTTTTTTTTTTTCAGAACCCAAACCTTCAGAGGGTTCCTAGGTCAGATAAGTCCTGACATCCAGAGGGGCCAGCCTCTCCAAGACATCAATCAGTTCCATTCCTCTATCCCATACTGTCTATACCCCTTTTCAACATGAAAAAATTTAGAATGGGCATAACCCAGATAGCCCCAAAGATTTGGAGAAGGATCAAAGGAGAAATAGAAGTTATAACAGAGAAGTTAAGATTTAACAAATGAGTGTGCTGCTGAATCATTATACTGATATTTCTTTTCAGTCTCCAGTGTCTGAGAGCAACTAGAGGGAAAAACCTGAAATGGTGGAACTGTAACCCATAACAAAATTTGAAATCTATTCTGTAACTAGTTGTTAAAATGTTCTTTGAAATTTATTACTTTTTTGGTATATATGCTACATTTCACAATTTAAAAATAATCCAGTTGTTTTGTTATACTTGCATCGCTCTGAAACTGGCTTTTGTGGCCTTCGTTCAGTAGTCAGTCAGAGAACAAAATATTTATTAAACATCACTGTCTTCCAGGAATTGTTCCAGATGCCTGGAATAGAGAGAAGGCTCAAGCGAGACAAAGTCCTGGCTCTCATGGAGCTTACAATCTACTGGGAGAAATAGGCAACAAGCAAGTAAAGAAATAATGTAAGTTAAAAAAAGCTAAGTGCTCTGAAGGTTTACAGGGTAATGAGATAGGGTTGGAGGGGTGAGAGGCAGAAAACGCCTTTCTAAAGAGGTGACATAAATAACCAGTCAAAAGCGCTAAGATATCAGGAGGCCCTTAAAATCCCGATCCCATAGGGGGACTTCCCATAAACACTGGACAAACACAAAGGTCATGGTATAAACTCAGAGAAACTGCCCCCACACCCTCCATAGTCTCTCAGGACTCTTCCTTAGGGCTGTCCTTTATTCATGGTAGATACTGAATGAACCATGGTGACAGGTTGCATTTATTCATCATTTACTATCTGCCAGGCAATGCACTATATCCTTCCCACGTACCATTTCCATTCATTCTCACAATAACCATAAGAGGAAGGTATATTACTCCCATGTGACAGACACAAAGAAGCTTGCACAGAAAGTTAGTAAAGTAACAGAACTAGGATTCACTCCTATTTCCAGACCACATGGTCTCAAACTTTCAATCCGTGCTCTAATGCATGGGTGAATGAGTGATCCTTCCACTTGATCTTAGGTCTTGTTAATTTCTGCGAGAGATTGAAGGGCAGAGGTTATTGGCATTTACTACCTTGCTGCACCCTAATGTTCCCATGTTCTTTCAATGTCCAGCCAAATAGCTACTTGTCCCAGACAAAAGACAGTCTGGGAGAGATTTAGATTTAGAGATTGGGCAAATCAACTAATGAAAGAAAAACGGTATATCCCCCTGTGTAGTTCCTCTGAAGAGAAGCTTTTGTGAACCTGTAGATGATAAAATTTGTTTCTTAATCAGCATAAACTAATTGTAACATTGACAAATAATGTACACTGCTCTGCAACAGTCAAGAATAAGCTCGGTGCTCAGACATGTATTAGCAACGAAGCTGGGGCTGAGATAAGGTGAGAAGCCAGTATCACATTTAGCATGTCCATGTGCTGTGACAGTACTATTCCCAGGGTAGGGAGCCTACTGGGGCCACTCACAGTCCAGATTTTCCCATTTCTAAACCACTGCACAAACCAATTGCTTCTCTTGGCATGTCTTACCCATTTCTCCACGAAATCTCACTCTTCTAAGAGTCCAACTCAAACTCCATCTGCCTCATTGGTGAGGACACCTGACACTTGCCTTTTCCTGAGCACCCAACCCTTGCACTTCCTTCCTGGTACCCACATCTGCTTTAGTCATTTGTGGGCTTAGTTTGGGCTCACTTGGTGGAATGCAGGTAAATAATTCCCTCTAATTCAGCTCGTGATGTCCTACAGCTTTAGCACAGATCTCAAGGTATTAGTGCTCAGTGAATTTTGCTGGATTAGATTTGATGGTGTCTCCATTTGAAGGGTCTGGGCTGGATCCAGGCTTTTCTAAAGCTCCTTTAGGTTCTGGAGCTTTAGAAAGCAAAAACAACAACAACAATCACCAGCCTTTCTTGAGAGCCTTCTGTCTGCCATATGGTCTGTGGAGTTTATCATACTTGTCCTTAGGACAACCCTGAAAGGAGGCCTTACCATCATCCCTAAATTATAGTTGGGAAAAACTATTTTATAGAAATCCATTTAGAAAGGTATCACTTGCATTGGTCACATAGCCAATAAATGAATGAAAAGAAAACAGGATTTGAATTCAGGTCTACCTGCCTCCAACCTCGTTTACTTAACCAAAATGCTTAACTGACTCAGTGCCTCCCCCTGTGTTAGCCCTTGGTCAATGGAGGCAGCAAGGCTTCTCTTTATGCCTTCCTCACTCTCTCTCCCACCCCCTGCATCCCAACCCTTCTATCTTCTACCTCTTTAGGCACAGCACAGCTGCTCTCTGGTGGCCCGAATTTTTCTTTACTCCTCCAAATTCTTCACCCTATTCCTCTGTCTAGCATTCTATTGAGGGGTTCTGCCTCCCCCACCCATTCCTCTGCTTCAATTCTCATTTCCTCAGGGTGTGAGATTATAGTTCATTGCATTTGATTTAACAGTTCACACTAAGGTGTGAATGACAACTAGCTCTTAAAGGTCAGGGGAAACTTGCCATTTGAGAAAAGGGTATCTGTGAACTCAAAGAACTGAATCTGAATGTGCTCCCAAAGGAGAATTCCAAAAAATCTTTTGAGCAGTGGCTGACATTTCCTAATTAAATGCATGGGCATCTTCAAGAAAATCCCTTTGAGCACTTATTCATTTGTGTGTCTGAAAGTCTGTACATGCAAATTTGCATTTAAATAAATCGAATGAATTAATGGTCAAACCTCATTCACATGCTCTTCACCATACAATTCAACTGTCTTACTAATGTACATTTTTCATTGTGATCAAATAATTACTCCTTTGTTTCAGGCTGCCATTCCAACCTGAAAAAAAATTTTTAGCAATCCTCACCTCTTTGCTGCCCAGACCCAAGCATTGGAAAGGAGCAATCACTAACTCGCAGTAGAGACTTTGCCTCTCAGCTGCTTCCCAGAAAAGACCCAGTGGTCCAGGCTCAGCTGGGAGTGAGTGAACAGTGGTTGGCCTCAGAGCAGCCCCTTTCCACACTGCAGAACAGAGGACTCTAATCAGCACTGAGAAATTCCCCAAGTGCCACGAGGAATAAATTCAGGTCTGCCTTGGTGGCTGTCAGCTGTCAACATCTGGAATCTATTTCCTGCACCAAAAAGTCACCCAGACAGAGCTGGCTTTGCCTAGGGTCCAATTGAGCGGGCAGTATGGTCCAACAAGCATGGGGAGGGACTCCCCTGCCACTCTGGGGTTGCAGATTGGGTCAGAGCTGAGTTAGCCAGGAATAAGGAAAAACTGCACTGAGGGGCACCAAGTAAACAGGTCATTAAAATCTTTAAAAAAAAATAATTTGACATTTGATATTTCAATAAAAGCATCAAGGGAAATTATAGGCCTTTGGGGGACCTTCTTAAATTTATTATTTAGTTGGTATTGTTTTTATTTTGAATTACATATGGCAGGGCGACATCTTATTAGTTTCCATGATTGGGACTTCTAAAGACTTGACCAGGTCCTAGGCTGGGGATTGGAGAAGTATATCCTCTTCGATTGGGGTGGTGGGGGTGGACTAAACACCACACAAGCCTCTTGAATATCTTATTTATACACAAATCCCAGTATCTAGGGAGCTCAGAGAATGCATGGTAGCATGAAATGAGTTTGGTCCCGCACCGACCACTTGTTGCTGATATTATAGTCAACTAACCTGGTGACCAAGCCTCCCCTACCCCTGAAAAAGATAGCACAGGATGGTGGAAAGAGTGATTGTTGCAACCTCTGTGGCCCCGTACCTCTCCTGGGTGATCAAACTGAGACCCAATTGAGTGATTAAAATAAGATCAAACTGTGAAGGCGAAGAAGGGTATAAAATCATTAATAAGACTTCATTGATCAACAACAGGTATACCCTGGGTTGACTTTGACAGGCCAGATATATAGTTATCTCATCCCTCACAAACATTTTATTTTTACCCAGAGAGATAACATCTCAAGTGTCTCACTCCCATTTCTCAGCCCATCCCCTCTTCTAACCACACTATAGCTCTTTTTTGGTCTCTGAAACATTCCCCTAAGTCCTTGCCCTAAGAGTGCTCCATCTATATAATTCTAGAAGTTTCAACTCATGTGAAATGTTATCCATCTCCCGAGACTGCACACATAGTGAGCCAAAGCAGAGCAAAGGCAACTGCCAAACAGAGACCCTTCGGCAACTGCCTGGATGCTAAGGAGCAAATGTATGAAATTGTTCAAGGGCTACATTCAGTTGTGGAAGACCCAGAAGTGATTGGAATTTTATTGTATTACAAGACAGCTTATCAGAGGCTTAACCTTAGCTCCCAACCCAAGGGAGACGCCTCCTCAACATCTCACATGGAGATAATGATGAAGCTTGTTTGCATCCAGTGACCTGGGGGGCCTGAAGCTTAATCCTCCAGTACAAGGAAGAAGCTGGAAGAGGAGTTAGTTAAATCCAGAGAACCTGTATTGAGTGCCTGCTATATTGGAGGCCCAGTTCTAGGCACTGAGATGAGTAGGATGATGATGATGATCTGTTTTATGCTCTCAAGAAAGGATTTGGCCTTGGGCAGGAGAAAGGTAGATAGGCAATTGCCTACAGTTGGGGCACTGAAGAAGCACCTAAGAAGGGGACTCCAGGGACTGGGGATGGCCTCTTGGAGAAGATGTGCGAGCTACGCCTGGAAGGAGAAGTATGGTTCCAATAGATGAAAGTTTAGAGTTGGGTATTCCAAACAAGGGGGTGAGTTATGGGAAGGCACTCAGATGGAGTCAGTTCAGGCAGGATTTAATCTAGTGTAGTTACAAAGTACAGGAACCTTCAAATTAGATATGCAGAGAAACAAAAAGGCTGGGAAAAAAGGAAAGATTTGGATTCACATTATGGAAAACTGAAAGTCAGGCTAAAGAGACTAGAATTATTCTGTTTTGGAGCTCTGGAATGACATGAGGATAGGAGCTGTCCTTTTGAGAGATTAATTTGGAAGTCATATGCAGAGTGGATTGAAGGTAGAAAGTGAAAGAGAAGCAGAAAGACCCTGAGGCAGTTTACTCTGGCTGTCCCAGACTCCAATTCAAAACTGGTTTGAATGGGGGTTATAGGTGGTTTTTCTACAATGAAAGAAGAACTAACAATAAATAATAATAATGTAATAATAATAGGTACACTACAGAAAGAGTACACTGGAGGAACAGAAGCACAATCAACTGTCAGTTGGCCAAGCTGGACATTCTGTGAGAAACACCTAACCACACCTGCCTGCCTTGGCCACCCTAAGCACAAATGGGGAACTAACCTTAATTGTCCAGGTGGCATCTGTATAAAAAATGCAAATGTTTGCAGCTATGAAAAGTGTTATCAGTGGGGAGGAAAGAAAATCAACACGAAGTAGCATCTTGTCTAGTTTGCTGCATGACAGCCGTTTGGGTTTTCATCTTCTCAGAGTGTGTAATACATGCCAGAGGGACAACTTTTTAGAGGAAAGCTAATTTACAAAACTCTGGTTCTATAATAGGAGTAATTTGGAAAAATATAATAAACACTACATCACAATAGCATCACATTACAAGCACCCATAAATTCCTCAAGGGCAGACTTCAAACTGGAACACACTTTTGGGGATTATGGAAAAATGAAGCCAAAGGCTCCTAAAAGTAGCCTTCAGATGTTTCAGGCAAACCATCTTTATAAAACTGAAGACTTAAATTTTAAAAAGGTAAAGCTCAATTTTCCTACACAAAAATCAAGGCTCAACAGATCCCTATTGGTCTCTCACTATATTCAAGCACACAGGCTTGATCTGTGTCAAAGACCATGTGCAAGGAGCTAAGGGAGCCACAGAGAGTCAAAAGGCTCCATCTGCTATGCACAGGCCAGCCAGGCACACTTATACGTAAACTCGCTCGCAACCTCAGAGATAAGACATGAATTCAAGGGTTAGAGTGACAAATGACATGGGAGGGTATATGGGAGTTGAAAGTGAGCAGGAGGAGCGGGAAGGCTGTTAGCAGTGAATCCCTGTTATCTTTTCTGCAAACTGCTGCTGAAGGATCACCTCTGCCAGGAATGCTTGCTCAAATAATTCCACTGAATTTAGATCAATTCCCCAAGGCTTCAGGCACAATTATGTTTCCCTGGGACAGTAATAGCGGGTTCTTTGGTTTCATGCTTGGTTCTGTGCCCACTGATTCTTGCACGTGTCTCCTCATTTATAGGCTGGTGTAGACTGCCCACATCAGTCTGAGGGCACATCTCCTTCACCACCCCAGTGCCCAGGAGGGATGGGCTTCTACCAGCAGATGCAGAAAGCCCAGAGCAGGCAGAGTGGGCATGCGGGATGTCAAGTACGAGAGAAGTTACAGAGAACACAAAGAAAGGAGAGCGACACTGAGCATGGCTCTTTGCCGATTGGTGCTGATCTCCCTACTGAGTACATAGTCCGTGACTCTCCTCGCCTCCCAAGGTGGGGACACACACTTGGATAAAAATCCAATGCCTACTGGTGAGTTACTGGAAGGAGGGTGGAGTGTGGGCAAGGTGAGAGGGGAGTCCTACTGTCCTCCGCCAGAGCCCCTCAGTCTTCAAAGTACCACAAGTCACCAAATTTGTGGGCTTCAAGCCAAGTGCACTGGTCTAGGTGTAAAGGGAGCTTTTGTTCTGAATTTCCAAACACTGAGAGCTAACACGCTGAAGTTTGGCTTTTCCACCATGCTCTCTAATGCACCTCCTTCTGAGATTTTTCCAGTGCTGTTCCTGGTCTTAGAACATTTATGAGGGCTGACAGGCCTCTAGGGCTTCTTGCTTCCCCTTTCCCCTACCCCCTACCTTCCACCTTAGGGGGCTGCCTCATTCCTTAGCTACAGATTGGTCAGTCCTGCTTTTTTGGCGGTCTCAGGATCTGCTACAGTCTCCTATTGGTTGACCTAACAATCAAGAGGCATACCCAAAACTTAAAAAAAACTCAGATTTAAACACACTGCTTGCCTTCTAGCAGAAATTCATGCTGTACTTCCTTTGCCATGATGGACCAGCTGCATCTCTTTTTTGTTGTGCTTCCTGGAATGGCAGGGCCAACATCCCTGCTCCTCGGTGGCCAGCAGCCTGGTGTGGTCATGGGAATTGAAAACCTGTCCAGAGTACTCCCTGGCCCTTGGCTTTCCCCCATCCCCAGCTCTGTCCCTGGTCTCTGCCACTGGAAATCCTCCAGTTCTCTGCATCTGCAGGGATATGAAAGCACCCTCCAAGTACCCCCTAGACCCCCATTTCCCTGAGCCTCACTATTTCCCTCATTCCAAGCCTTCTTGTGCTTTCACTCAAATGTCACCTTTCAGAGCCTTTTTCCTGACTGTGCATCTCTTTAAAGTAGATGCCTTGCTCTGAATTACATCTGATGATGTAATCTGCTTATTTCCTTCATGACTCCTGCCCTAATTTAAGTGTTATCGATTTACTCATTCCCTTCCTTCAGTGTCGAATCCCCACACTGGGAACCCAATCAGGGACAATCCTTTGTCAGCAATTCCCAATGCCAGTTTATACCTTTTTAAATGATCATATTTAAATGATTATATAAGGGCTTACATAATATCCTCAATTTTACCTCTTGATCTACAAAGCCTAAAATATTTACTATTTGGCCATTTATGGAAAAAGGTTGCCAACCCCGCTCTCCCATTAATGATGTGTTGAATAAATATTTGCTCAATGAATGGAGGAATGAATTATTGCTAGCAATCATTCAGCTACTTAGCACTCTGGATTATAAATGTTACTCCTCAGTTTCCTGCCTTGGCAGTGAGATGTTTGTGGATAGGACACCGTCAAGCGCCTGCATAGCCTTGACATTTGCAATAAATGCAACTTGAATGGAGAAAAATTAAATCAGAGGAGACAGATCAGGGATACCCAGGAGGTGCCCTCCCAGGCAGACTGGATACAGATGAACCAATGTGACAGGGAAGTGCCTCAGGAGTCGGGGTAGAGAGCTACACATAATGAGAACTTGGACATTTTCATGCAGAAAGAACAAAGTAGAGAACTGAGAAAGCCAGCCTAGGATTCTGGGGAACACAATTCCAGTCCTGGTTTACTTTAACTGGAGGTATGACCTTGGCTAAGTCTCTTCTCTCTGGGTCTCAGTTTGCTCATCTGTAAAATGATTGGGACAGACTAGATTACTTGTAAAGTTCGTTGCCACTGAAACAGTCCATGGTTCAAAGTTTGATATCAGAAAATCAATGCCCATTGAAAGAGGAGATAACAGGCACCTCACTCTTCCTGGAGGTCTGTGGACTGGAGATGATTTACTCTAGGCTGGAATACACCACCCCTCACCCTGGCACACACAGCTCCATGTGTACACCCCAAAACTGTGCTAGCCCAGGGTGCATCTCCATGCGAGTGAATTACCAAGTGGAGTCCAGGTAAAGCACATCCACAAGGCTCGCTGTACATTGTCATTTCCAGAAAAAAGCAAGGAGCCAGAAGGAGGAGTCTGTCCTCTGACAGTCTGGGTCACATCCACCCAAAAGCTCAGGGAAAATCCACTGCTCCAGAAGCCTAGGTCCCAGTTTGGCATTTTCTTCCTTCTCCCTGGAAATAAAGCAGCCTGTCCACAGTCCTAGAAAAAGACCTGATTTTCATTAGGAGGTAGAGAAGTAAGCTACATTTTCCTTGGAGTGCCTTTCATGGATTAGAAAATCCCAGCATGGGACCCCAGCCCTATATTAGGGATCAATATTCATAATAAGTGTAAGTTGAATTGAGTCAAATCAAATCAGGGGAGCCAGATCCGAGCCTCACAGGCATGACTGGATACCCAGGGGCAGCCCACTATGGGACAGACAACTGATGTAGTAGAGCTGCAGCCCTCCAGCAGAAGCTGATTTTTACATTTTTAAATGTTTACATTTTAAGTGGTTATATAAGTACATACGGGACATCTTCAATTTTTCCTCTTGACCTACAAAACCTAAAATAACAATTCTCTGCTCTCAACAATCGCCAGGTCCTCCTGTGCTGGTAAAACTGGAACCTCCACACTGGTCAGCAGAAGTGGCAGGGACTCCTTGACTCTAGACTCCATCTCTGAATGCTGGTGAAACGTCAGAGCAGTGATTCCTGCCTCGGGAATGCCTTCCCCTTTACAGAAGCCTTTCTGTTCTACTCCAGGCATCGCTAACCCTCCCACTCCTGAGCCATAGCATTTCATTTTGGAGTCTATACAAGGTACTTGATCTCATATAGTCTTGACTGATTTGTTTTTGTTTTACACTGATTGGTTGCCCAATGAGACTGTGAGCTACACAAATGCAAAGACCATGTCCTAATATTTTTTTCCAGTATCCCATGGCACACCTGGGCCCAGAGTTGCTGTTGAGTAGACATGTGCTTCTGAGTTCCAAAAACAGAGAAGAGTGCTCCAATACCACCCAAGATCAAACTCCACTGCACACCAGCCTGCCATTTCTCGAGGGCTCTGGAAGCAAGTGTGGCTGCACTAAAGCAACGCTTTGCTCCACCCCAACCCGGAAGTGCTCATGCCATTAACACTAGAAGAACTCAAGTTCCAACTCTCTAGAAAAATTCCTCGAGGGCTGGTACTCCGTTTCACTTTTCCCAGCAGGAAGTGTCTCAGGCAGCACAAATCAAGGAACTAGGGCTCTTAAAGCATGTGAAAACATTTTATTTTCTCCAGGACCTGTCATTTCTTAAGGCTCAACAAGCCTGTTGACAAGATAAAAAAATAAAAATGTGCATACTGGAAAAGGTGGGGGCCAGATGCTTAGTGGCAGAGAGGCTCATGACACCCAAATGTGACCCTGTTCTCCCAGCCTTGTTACCAAAATTGGTGGATTCTGAACCCAGGGATGGCTTCCCATCATAGGAGCCAAGAAGCAATATCTGGATATAAAGCTTGGCGGGGTCCACCTGATGGGATCCCACAGGAAGGTAAAGGCTGTGGAACATCAATGACAGCAGAAGAGGAGGGGCCTCCTTACCTTAGGTAGCTTGGGTGAGAATCCTGCCATTCAGATTCCTTTCTTGCTAATCAAGAAAATACTTTGAGTTGACTAGGGGAGTGGGGTGGCTCTCCCATGGCCCAGGACAGATACCAATTCACTGGCCTCCAGGACCAAAGGCCGCAACAGGGGAATGGGGTACCTGACTTTGTGGGTACTCTTTTGGACCCCCACCTCCATTCCCTTTGTCAGCCTGCCCCCAGGAACTCCTTTCCCCATGCAAAATAGGGAAACTCACTCTGATCTAGCTAGCATTCTCTCCCAAGGAATCCTCTAAGATTGTGCCCACTGACTGGACATGTCAAAGAGGCTGTTTGTTCTAATTGGATAAACAGCCATCAGGCACCCGGACACATCTAAAACCTGGGTGCTACTCTCTCTTATTGTCTTTGCTTAAACTAAAAGGACCAGACCTTCAAGTGGAAAGTGTCTTCTCTTCTGTTCTGAAAGGAGGATATAACCGTAGGAGTTACATACCCAAGCCCAGTCATTAGGTGTTTGCTAAACTGCAAGTATTAACTTTAAAGGCATTGGAAGGCTTGGAGGTGAGACTGGGTAGAACTGAGTCTTGGCAAGATGCCCTGCTTTTAGGCAGATTGCAAATTATAAATAAATAAAGCGTCTCTGTTCTTCTTCCTTTGCGTTAGCACGTAATGAAAAACAACGGAGCTCTGCCTGCACAGCCATCTGTTTCCTCCTCAGATTGGCTGGTAACCGTTTCTGACTGGAAATGACTCTGTGTATTTGCAGACACTGGCTTTTATTAGTGTGTCAAACGTCTTATTTAAAATCCACAATTCCCAGACATCGATTTAGGATTCCCTTGCCCTCACGGAGACCTGGACTCCCCCTCAGAGCTAACTATTCAGCCCCCTGCGGTCATGAGGGAGCTACGATTACGGACCTCTGATAATATTTTGATTATTCAGCAGGAAAAAAGCAGCAGCAGGAATCTGGAGCCCCACTACGGACAGCTAATCCCTGAGAGAAATGTTAGACAGTGTTATACCTCTTGAGACGTTTTGCCACAGCCACCCAGTGAAAACAGAACAATGAGATTCCCTCTGAGTAGAGATGTCACTCATGGCAAGGCTGCGCTCTGCAGAATCCAGCCTTTAATGGGAACGAGCAAATCCTTCCATTTGGCCTCACAGTGCCACTGTCCACTATAAAGGGATCACACTCCCTGTGCCACCCACCAGGGGAGTGAACAAGTTGCCACCCCAGGGCTGTGCTCATGCCAGTGAGAATCGGGCTTGCTTCTCAGAGCTGCCGAACACTGTGTTAAATAGAGCTTAAAACCTGCAGACAGAGGAGAGTTCAGAAATCCAGCCCCAGGAAGGCAGAGTGCGGTAGTGGGAAGCCTGAGCACCCTTTCCTTTTTAGCTCCATCTACATCCTGTGCTGTTGCTGGGATCTAATACCATGCCGTCAGACAGCGCGTTGCAGTGGAGTCCATGTCATAAACAGCCCGAGAGAAACAGAATCCACCCACCAGCTCTGAGGATATGTTGCTGTTCAAATCATCCACCTTTCCAAGTTTCCTACCCCAGTGAAGGCATTTGCTCTGACTCCAAAACCAGAAATGGCAAGTGACAGACTATTTTTAAAATTTCAAAAAAAAATCAGCTGTAGAAAAACTAACACTTGCCTCAACAAAGTAACATTTTATTTCCTGGGATAAAAATAAAGAGAATGAATTATCAGAAGTCTTCCTCCAACATCATTACAATTTTTTTTTTTGAAGAAAGTTATGAGAATTGTTTAAGGCTCACAAAAAAAAAATCATATTTGCCTTTCTTCCAGAACATTCCCTGCCCTGGACACAAAGCACCGATACCATATCCCAGAAAAGAGAGAGGCTTGTGGGCACGGGAATCAGGACAGCCGAATAAGCATGTCTGACTCTAATGTAAGTATCACAGGAAAACATCTCAACAATTCTCTCCTCCAGGAATACAAGACAGTTCTTGAAAATATATCCAAAATATCTCCATCTGAACTACAGTACAAAAATCCACTCACCGGCCATAAAAAATAATATTCTCCCCTATGCACAAATATAATCATGTGTAAAGCAAACGTGGAACACATGGAGGGAGGGGGTTGGTTTACAAAGTCTCTTGGGATCTGGGCTATTTAAAGTCATTTTTGTTTGGGTTTTCCCTTTGCTGGGTATAGGAAACTGACCACAAATACAACCATCTTACAGCGCTCACCATTTCAACAGCTCCTGCGTCATGGAATGTGGTACTTTTTAAAAATAGGCGACCCTTGGTGTCATGGAAAGAAAAAGAGGAAAATGGGGGACCAAAGGAGGGAGGGAAGGAAGGGAAGAAAGAAAGGAGCAGACTTGGGTTACGGGGGGAGAGGGGGCTTGAATACTCTGTGGTATGAAGTCAATGCCGAGGTTGAGGGGGCCTCTCCGGACCCACTTCCACCAGTTTGTCTGCATCTCCATTTCACAAATCAGTTTCCCGGCTGGTGTCCAGACACAGGGCATATAGGGACCTCCGTAAGTCCACGTTGCTCTTGGCCTTGAGGTTACACTTCTCCAGGGGACAGCTGCCCCTCCGGGCTCCCTCAGTGTTCTCCAGGGAGCCCCCAGCCTTGCAGAGCGTCCCCTTGTTCCAGCTGGCCTTCCGCTGGTTTGCATCGTCCAGCCTGGTTCCCTGGCCCTGGCTGCCCTGCTCCTCCTTAAGAGCTGCCTGCTCCTCCTGCTCCGTCTCGCGGTGGTAGAAGTAGTTGAAGTTGGAGACGATGACGGGCACGGGCAGGGCGATGGTGAGGACCCCGGCGATGGCGCACAGCGAGCCCACGATCTTTCCCCCGACCGTGACAGGTATCATGTCCCCATAGCCCACCGTGGTCATGGTAACGACAGCCCACCAGAAGGCATCCGGGATGCTGGAGAAGTGGGTCTCCTGGTTGTCAGCCTCAGCGAAGTAGACGGCGCTGGAGAACAGGATGACTCCGATGAAGAGGAAGAAGATGAGCAGGCCCAGCTCCCGCATGGAGGCCTGCAAGGTCTTGCCCAGGATCTGCAGCCCCTTGGAGTGGCGCGAGAGCTTGAAGATGCGGAACACCCGGACCAGGCGGATCACCCTGAGGATGGCCAGGGACATGGCCTGCTGCCCGTTCTGGCCTCCACCGCCGCCTCCTGGCTGCTGCTCTGCCAGCTCGGTGCCCAGGGTGATGAAGTAGGGGAAGATGGCCACCACGTCGATGATGTTCATGATGTTCCGAGAGAACTCTGCCTTGCTGGGGCAGGCAAAGAAGCGCACTAGCAGCTCGAAGGTGAACCAGATGACACACGTGGTCTCCACAATGAAGAAGGGGTCGGCCAGGGTCCTAGGCAGGAGGGGCGCCACCGTGGGGCCAGGGGGGTGCGCCATGGCCGCGCTGCTGTTGAGGCCAGGGGCGGGCCCAGGAGGCTGGTGGGGCCCAGGAGGATGGCGGAGCTGCTCGCGCTCATCCCGGAACTCGGGCAGAGTCTCCAAGCAGAAGGTGATGATAGAGATGAGAATGACCAAGACCGAGACGATGGCGATGGCCCGCGCTGACCCGGAACTTTCCGGATATTCAAAGATCAGCCACACCTGTCGTTGGAATTCGTTGCGGGGTAGGGGCTTCTCCTCTTCCTTAATGAAGCCCTCATCCTCCCGGAAGCGCTCCATGGCCTCGTCCCCCAGCTGGTAGAAGCGGATCTCATCTGCAAACACGTCGAGGGAGACGTTGACCGGCCTCCGCAGGCGGCCCCCCGACTGGTAGTAGTAGAGGATGCCGTCGAAGCTGGGCCGGTTGCGGTCAAAGAAGTACTCGTTCCTCAGGGGGTCGAAGTAGCGCAGGCGCTTGGCCGGGTCCCCCAGGAGAGTATTGGGGAACTGCGCCAGGGTGCCCAGCTGCGTCTCAAAGCGCAGACCAGAGATGTTTATGAGGACGCGCTGGTGGTGAAGGGACCCCACGCCCAGAGCCCGGCTCTCTGTCATGCCCAGAGCGGGGTCGCCTTCTGCTTCCTCGTCCTCCGGAGACGGCTGTCTAGGCGGCGGCAGCTCCTGGGGCAGCGGTGGCAAGGGCCGCGCCCCCGAGTCCGCGCCCGCGCCCCTCTGCGCGCTGCGCCCTCTAGGCTCCGGCTCTTTGGCCCCATCGCTGAGCCCAGCCGTCGGGGAGCGCTGGAGCTCTCCCCCTGTGGCCTGGCCACAGCCCGCGCGGGCCTCACCTCCTCCTATGATGGTCATGGCCCCGCCGTTCTCCAGGGGCAACAGGGCGATCTCCATGGCCCGGGAACAGGGGGCATGCTGCGCCCCCACCGACCGGCTCGCGCGCCCCCAACTCACGGTCCGCCGGGCGTCTGGCGTCCGGCTCCTCTCCTGCCGTCGGCCGGCCCCACTGCGAAGCTGGCTGAGATTGCTGGCGCTATCCCCTCGCTTGATCCTGACGTCAAGAAGCCGCTGCTCAGCCCTCTGCCTCAGTCTCTGTTCTGTCAGCCGGTTACCAAGCAGCTGAAAAGCCTCCTTCTAGCAGATGCAACCTTCCGCCGCCCCTCTCGAGCGGCTCAGCGCTCAGCCTCCACCCGCCGCAGCTCCCTGCCTCCTCCCCTACTCCCTCCCCTCTCCCCTCTCCCCTCTCCTCCTCCCCTTGCGCTGGTAGTGGCAGCGGGTGTCTCCCCGGAGGGCGCAGCTGGGGCCCCGGGCTAGGGAAGGAAGGGGGGCCCAGAAAGGCTCAGCCAGGCGGAGGGAAGGAGGGGGGGAGGATGGAGGAACAGGTTGTACCGACAGCGCTGAAACTCCCTGGGCAACCAGATGAGAATAGCTCTGGATTTCAGTTCACCTGGGAACCCGCTGAACGCCAAGCGGACTCGAGGGGAAATGAACTGCCGCCGGCTGAAGGGACGAAGCTTTGAGCTGGGTCGGAGTACGTGAAAGACGGGCGACAACAGTTCCTTACAAATTCTTCTTTTGGAGAAATAATAGTATCTCTTCTTGGGGAAGAGTTACGGATAGCAGAGGACATTGGGTGGGGGTGGGGGTGCGGGAGACGTGTGTGTGACTGGGCTATGGGCCTTGAAATTCAAAAACAAAAACAGTCTCTCCAGATCAAAAGAGAAACATCTCTCCTCCCATGTTCCTACAATCCCACAAAAAGATATTGGGTCCCTCCTCCCCCAAACAGGCAGTGGGTCCTGGGGGTTCCAGGTCTGGACGCATACCCCTGCTCTCCCCACCAAATTCCATATCATGGGTGGGGAAATAAAGAGATCCTGACTAGAGCTGCTCCTGCTTGGTGAAGCTGGGAGCTAGCAACAGGGACAAAGTTTGTATCCAGGGGCAGGATTTATGAGAGGGTACCAGATAGGTTGTAAAATCTCCACAGTGAAGAATTAATTCCCAGAGGTAGAAGAATAATGAATGACCCACACTTACTTTGCAATTATGTGCTGCACCATTCTCAACCCTTAACAAATGCTGGCTCATATTTTTTACAGCAACCCCTTTTGTAAGCACTATTCTTATCCCCATTTTAGAGATGAGGGAACTGAGGCCCAGAGAGACTGACTAACTTGCTCAAGGTCACACAGGTAGAAAGTGGAGATGCTGGGATTCAAACCCAATTACAGTCTGGGCCCTTGCTTCTGACACTCTGCTGCCTCTTTAGAAAGGCATAAGCCCCTTTCCAGATACAAGCATTCCTTCCCCCCATCTTCCCACAGGAGAGCAGGAGAGCTGTACTTCCCTATTGCAGGAGGGGTGGGTGAGATTGCATCCAAGTCCCTCTACTTTAGAAACCCAGGGTATCTTTCTCTTACAGGTTTGAGTGGCCACCAGGTAAAGGGAACATATTCCAAGGCATGTCTCCATGAGATTGCTGGCAAATCCAGAAACAACCTCTGGATGTATACTGGGTTTGAAATTACCGTCACTGTGTTTTTGAACGTCTGTTTGTACTGTCTATTTTTATTCTTATATTTTGCTTGACATTTACATATGTGGCTGTCAGAGCCTCTTATCTGTGCATCTACACATGGGGGATGTTTTGGAAACTTGGCTCTTTATGTGCACAAGTATTTGTTAGGATAGCAGAGTGCAGACCTCCAAAGTTTCCCCAAAGGCTTGGGAAGGATATGTGCTTGTGCCTTGTGTGCGTAAAGGTAGATGAGAATTTGATGTGTGTAAATATTTTCATTGTATATGACTTTGTGCATGTGTTTTGGCTGTCTTTGCAGTTGTGCATGAATGAGGAAGGGGGCATGAAAGTGAAAATGAGCCTCCGGGGCCATCTCTGATTGACCACAGGGCCTTGCACTCCTTTCCCAGGTGCACACGCTCACTTTCCCAGCCCTCCAGCATTGCTGCTTCATCTGCACTGGGTTTTTATTCTTCTCTGACTCTGAGATTGCCAGGCAAGACCAGGTCTGCCCCTGGGGAGGTCCAAGACCTATGGCCCATCTTGTTTACTGGCCCATTCATCTTCTAAATTTGGGGTTGCCATATTGGTTCACATGTATCTCCTTGGGCTCCCTGGGGAAAGAGTTTTCTTCCAGGAGCCCTCCGGGAGACTGTCCTCTGCAAAATAAGAGTACATAGTAAACAGAGTTCTGGAAAAGCACAAATATTAGGCCTCCTTGAATGTGATATTTTCTTAAATTTGCTTTCCATGCAATCTCATACATTTGCCAACTCTCATACTTTACCTGCAAAATTACCTTCAGATGTCACATGTGGCAGCCCCAGAAGTGTACTGCTCAGCTCTCCCTTAAAGAAAGAACTTGCTTTTCAGCTGCAAGGAGTGCTATTAGCTAGCTGCTTCCAGCCGTCAGCTCCTTCTGGCTCTGCCTCAACTTTGAGGCAGAGGCCATGCTCCTCCCCTGCCAATGACAGAGCAGAGTGGGCTATTTCTGACCAATGCAGGACTGTGCTAAGGTGCAATCTTTGCCCTGGATTTCCCCATTGGATTGGCAAAAACTTTATGAGATCTTACATCACGGTCTGAGAATCACCCTGCCCCATCCTTCCTCCTCCTCACTTTCATTTCACCAATGCCAGGTTAGCATCATGAACTGAAAGTTTCCTTGCCAAATTCTGCTTCCTTTCCTTTCCACCTTTCATAGGCATTACCTCCTATTACCTCTAGCACTCCTAATTCCACATGTGTCATATTCCCAGAGAATACAGTTTACACATCACAGAACTGCTTTCTTTCCATTCATGTAGTCTTAGGAAAGTAAGCCCTTTTGTAGCAGTGCTTTAATGTGCAGAATCACCTGAGGATCTTGTTAAAATGCAGAATCGGATCCAGTAGGTCTCCAGTGATGCTGATGCTGCTCTCTACAGATCACGCTTTGAGTTTCAACCACATCTCAGACAAATCCCAAATGATATCTTTGAAGAAATTTTTGCAAGGCCTGGATCATGTCCCCCAGAACAAGACCTAGAGAAGATAACAAATGAGAAGACTTCTCTCCTTTCTAAGGGCTAGTCCTAGCAGACCACAGGAGGACGTGTAAGATGTGCAGAGGCAAGGAGAAAAGGATATTGTAAGTGGCAGTAAGGCATTGAAGGGAAGGAGAGCTAGGCTGGAAGAGAGATGAAGGAAGGAAGAGGAAGAGGAGAAAGAATCCCAAATGCCTTCTTTATTAATTCATTCAACAGATATTTATTGAAGACCTACTAAATGAAAGGTATTGCCCCAGGTGCTAGGGATATATTGATGACCAAGACATACATATTTCCTCATATCTTGGGGGTACACACTGGGAAGACATAAAGACAACCTCTACCTAATTTTACAATTGATTGTTTAGTTATATTTTAAGGGGTAACATAGAGCTAGGGTGCTGTGAGAATAGTGGGACATCTGACTCAATCTAGGGTCAGGGAAGGCTTCCCTGAGATGGAGAGAAGGAAGACAAATGATTCCACATAGAAGTAAGTGTATGCAGAGAGGTTCTGGGTGGGGATGGGAAGGAGAATAGGGCTCCTTTGAAGATCTGAAAGGAAAGTAATGCAGTTGACCCAGATGGTGGGGTAAGTGCTGGGGGATTGGGTGAGAGAGGGAACAGAAGCCAGATTATGGAGACTCGCTAGGTCATGTTTCAAGATCTCCCCCACAAGATGTAATAACATCTCCTTTTCTTTCACTCTCACACACTTCGCTTGTCTCTATTAAAGCAAATATGTCAACATGCCTCTATTTTAGCTCTCTTTTACTTGTTTTGACCCCTTTCTCCACTCTATACCCACTGGAATATATCTATGTGTAAATCTACCTATTTATAGCTATCAAGAGAAGGGGAGAAAGAGAGAGAGAGTTACATTTTGAAATCACAGACCATCCTTTACTCGTCTCTGGTGTCTCCTACACCACCATATCCACTGCCATGCCATTACTCTGCGTGTCAATAAATATGTGTTGAATGGAATTGAAGTGAAAGCAGTCCAGCTTTGGATCAGACAGGGAGGGGAAACTGACGGATAAGGATTGGAAGCTGATTTCTGATATCAGCTAAATACTCAAAGTAGTTGTGGAGACGGGACATAGCAAGAAAAATTTAAGACCCATTTGGATGACCAAATAGGAGAAGTGGCAAGTTAAATTTGTTTTGCCCCTTGTCCAGGCTGTATATCTCTGCATTGTCTATTTCTGCAAAAACCACCTCAACTTTGTGGATTAAAACAACTTTGTGGGTAAAAACAATAATTTACTATGATTTCTTATGGTTTTGTGACTGATCTGGGGTCCACTGAGCAATTCTGGCTCAGGGTCATGCCATTGCAGTCAGATGGCAGGTTGGGCTGGAGTCTTCAGTAGACTCAACTGAGTTATGTCATCCAAGAAGGTGTCTTCACTCAAATGGCTGGTGCGTAGGCTGGGAGGGCTGGATCAGTCAGCATCTCTCTCAGGCAACCTCTCCACATGGCTAGCTGGGGCTCTTGGAAAGCATAGCGTTCTTGGGGAAGTCTTCTTTCACAGCTGCCTGTTTTCCCCAGAGATAGAAGCAGAAGCTGTAAGAATTCTTATGAACTAACACTGGCGTTCCAAAACATCACTTCTAGTACATTTTCTGTCGGCAACAAAGGCAGTCATTAAACCCAGATTCACAGTGTGGTAAAGGCTTAGCCTCCAGCTCTCCATAGGAGTAGCAGCAAAGCATGTATGGCTACCTCTGATCTGCCACACGACTTACCACCCCACTCTGAAAGCCCCCCAGAGCCTTGCTCCTTAAAGTATGGTCCGTAGATCAGCAGTGTCCCCATCATCTGGGACCTTGTTAGAAGTTAGAAGCCCCACCCTAGACCCACCAAGTCAGAATCTGCATTTTAATAAGACCTTAGGTAACTTGTGTGCACAGTGATGTTTCAGCAGCTCTGCTCTGGGATTCAAAGCCCTGCCTGCCTCCTTGCACCCAACAAAAAGAGCACTCAGAACCCAGAAAGCCACCATTCTTTCCCGAAAGGGGCCATTTTAAAGAAGTTTGTGTAAGACCCTGCCACTGTGGGCAGAATCCTGGGTGGAGATCGCCTCCTGGGGTAGAGAGCATATAGGCCTCAAAAGAGGATCCAGGAAGTCTGGTCTCCGCATCACTTCTTCTGAGTTTACTAGGATTTTAGAAGTTTACTGCCTTAGTTGTGATCAAGCTGCCAATACAATAGATATTCTAAACCCAAATGAGTGTAAGACAGAATCCCTGCCCCAACTCCTATGAAGAAATTTACAAAGGAAAAGTTTGGACAATTCGTTGCATGATTCTCCAGTCCTTCAATTTGATCAAGGATATGAAGTTTTACTTGTCCCATCCCCTCTCGCTCAAAGGGGCTGGATTTTGCCTTCCCCTTAACCCCAGATTTTGTGATTGGCACTTCCAGGAGCTACTTAGAGAGACTTCTAGGAGACCCTAGGGCTGGGGGCAACGTGAACAGAGGTCCGTTTTCTGCTTTGGAAGTCTAGAGGGCAAAGCGGAGAACTGGTTAACAGCTTTGATGCAGAGCGGGGCAAGAGCTGCCTCTTTGGGATCAGTCTGCTTGTAGCTGTTGATCGTGACAAAGGATGGGAATTATTTTCCATAGACCAGATGTGGGCCTTACCAGAGAGAGAGCCAGCATCGGGTCACCTGTGTCCAGTCCAAGCTCACTTAGAGGGTCAGAGAGAACCAATCACAAGAGGTTGGAGGTGAATGCCAGCGTTCCAGGGGCAGTGGAAGGAGTTCTTGAACAGACCCCAGAATAGAGTGGCATCTGCCTGGGTCACAGGAGCTGCAGGTAGACGGGGGCCAGGGAGCCTCTGCAGAGCCCAGGAAGATGCCCTATGAGAGAAGAGTCAGCCTTAAACATGGGTCAGGCCCCGAGAGGCACAGACGCTCACTGCAGGACGGTACAAGTGAGAGAGGCCCTTCCGCTCCTCACCCAGTCTCCTCTGACAGTGTCCAGTTGACTCAGCAAATGGAGTGGGAGGATTGATAAGGAATAGAATCACAAGATAGATGGAGAAAGAAAAACCACCCCCCACGACCACACCTGTCAAAACACAACAAGCAGGGTGGGGAAGGGAGAAGATGTCATCCGATCAAATTCAGAGTTTTGATGACTATTTTGGACTGGGCAATTTAATTCCTCGGTTCGGCCCACATTTGAGAGCTAGTGTCACTACAGCTCTCTTTATTATATAAGAATAAACATAAAAACATGCAGACCTGCTGAGTTTTCATCTAGGTCAAGGGAAATGCTCTGCCCCCTCCCCCTTCACTAGACATAAGTTAAAGAGACAGTGGGAAACAAAAATAAAATGCCGCTCTATTTGTGCCACCAGTCTTTCCTGGCAAACATTGATTTGCTCCTCCACCCGGGAGGCGCCTCATTAGAAATGCACAGGGAGGGTCTTAGCAGTAGGCTGGGTTGATACACCCTACAAACCAGGCCTCGACTAAGTAAACCAGGAGGCCTAATTCTCAGGGCTGCTGAGGGGTCCCCTTTGCTAAGTCATCTCTAACCAGCTCAGGCAGGGCTTCACCAAACTGCAGGTGCTGCAGAGAGATCCCGGATTTCTCAAGGAAGAGAAGTGCACTCTGAACCGTGTTCCCAGTCCCTTTCCTATGTGCTCGGGTAAACCAGTTATTCCAAATTCTCCCCATGACACACACATTCCCTGCATCCCTGAATCTCCTCTCCATTTTAAAAGGAAATTGAACAAAACCACCATTATATCTCCTCCACCAAGGGCTCTGTCACACCCAGATGGAAAACGCTTGTTTTCTCCAACCTCTCCACAACTTTTACAGCATCTTTTGAAGGAAACGTGGAGTTGTTGGGGTCGGGGGGAGAAACTTCCTTGGACTGGACCAGGGAGAGCCAAATAGAAGGCAGCTTGTCAAAATAAACCAAAGAGAGAGAGAGAAACTTTATTGATTGGTCCTTGGTAGGTCTTACTGGTGAATGTTACAAAGTAACTAATTCTATAGTACATTAATACTGAATGACATATCACAAGAACATATTAGCAAGCAACAACCGGTAATGGTGTATTAATCAGCCAGAGACTGAAACTCGGTCTCACCTAATCCTCTATCCCAGATGTATTCTCCTCAGAGATCTGAAGGGAAAAACATTTTAATGAAGGGAGCAGCTGTTCTTCCTTTCCCTCCCCTTCCCTTCTCACTTGCCCCTTAATCCAACACCTTGGGAAGGAAGCCCTGGAAATGACCTTCCTTTCCTGTTTGATGGAGTAAAGCGAAGCACACCCACTAAACAAATGTGTATGCATTTGTGTGGGGGGTGGTTGGGGAGCTATTATTTGCTGCATTAAGAGAGAGAAGCAGAAAGGGGAGGAAGAGCAGAAGAGGCTGAGGGGTGGAGAAGAGCAGGGAGAGATTAAGCTTAAACTGACCCAGATGCTGACAGAGCCCCTGGGCTGGACTGGATGATTTCCTGTCTAGAAGGATTAAAATGGGAGGCCATTCACAAATCCAGGCTCACATCTGGAGCTCAGCTTTCTCTCTCCCTCCCTCCCTCCCTCCCTAGACATAATCCAGGAAAAAAATCAGTATTGGTTCCAGTGCATGTTCAGAAGCCAAACATAGAAAGGAAAGTGGCCTGAATATTCAGAGAAGGTCAAGGGATGGTTTGCCCAGGCAAGTAATGGCTTTCCCCTCTTGTCTTCCCTCCCCTCCTTTAATGACAAGCTGGTGGGTTAGAGCTGCATGTGACTCTCTCTTTCTTTCTCTTGTCCATCTTTTTTGCCCCCAAATACATCTCAGTACGATATTCACTGGCATAAGACGAAAACCTGCTTTCTCATTTTGAAGTAATAGCTTCAAACAGAACCAATAGGTTTATTTGTCGTTGGGGTGAGAGATATTTGAATTGTTTTCAGCTTTCTCAGTAACAACCAGAACACTTATTTTTTCACTCTTTAATCAGTTGCCCAGACCAAGGGAGCCATTCGTTGAGTATTTTATAGTCAGTGGCTTTTCTGGCCAGATCATTGCCACATTGCATAAAAATATGTTTATGACTTTATTTCTTATATAAAGAAAATTAAAGAGAAATGACTTAATTAATTTAAAAGTACCAAGTGAATGTAGAACAGTATTATTGTATGTAAACAGCATCTCTTTAAGTCTGGGGACTTAAGCACAAACAAACACGTGGTCACTACACAGTTCATGCAGACAGACAGGAGGGCTGCGTAGTATTAGTCCTTGTACCTTCTTTTTCTCCGTGTTCCTGTGGAGATAAATCTGATTTATTCTGGCTTGGCAAAAAGACAGCGATGTCGTGGAACAGGGTTAGTGCTCACCCACAATTTCAGTGTGGCAAGGGCAGAGCTGGGAGGACTTCTAGAGATTTCTATTCAAAGTGTAGCCCATGGACCAGCAGTGTAGACATCACTTATAGACTTCTTTGAAAGGCAATTTCCTAAGCTACTCCCCAGACTTACTGAATCAGAATATCTGGGGCCGGGGCTCAACAGGCTGTGTTGTAACAAGATCTCCAGGTAATTCTTATGTCCATGAAAGCTTGAGCACTGCCACCCTCAAGGGTCTGTCCTACTTGGGAGTCTGGTGCTTCTCCTGAATGGTGGTACATAAGGAATTCGAGGCTGTGAAATAAATTCTCCTGGATAATGGCTTGAGATCTGGATTCAGGTAGACCTAGGAGAGTCCCAGCAATACCTTTACTAATTGTGATGCTCAATCTCTCTAGGCTTCGGTTTCTTTATTTCTAAAATGAAGATTGTAATAGTACCTGCCTCCTAGAGTTGCTCCAAGTATTAAATGCCTTGCAAATTATAAGTGCTCAATAAATATTACTTGCTATTCTTAATGCGAGTTAGTTTGCGTAATTTCACAGCTGGCAAGTGCATGCACAGGCCCTAAATTATCTGCATCAGTGTCTACAGCGATCATTGGGGTAATTGGTGGCCTTTCTCCTTGTTGCCCAATGATGTGGCCTCCCAGTTTAGTGGATCTTTGGGTGGTAGCCTCAGTATCACAGCTGCCCTGAATGGAGGGTGTGGGGGGTAAGTGACCTCCCCACCCCACCCCCAGCCTTCCTGTGTGCATGTGTGTCCTATGACTGCTGTAACAAATTACTCCAAACCTAATGGCTTAAACCAATGCAAATTTAATATTTTACAGTTCTGGTGATCAGTGATTCAAACTGGTTCTCACTGGGCTAAAGCCAAGGTGTCCACAGGGCTGGTTCCTTCTGGAAGCACTTGGGAAGAATCCATTTCCTTGCCTTTTCCAGCTTCTAGAGGCTGCCCACATTCCTTGGCTCGTGGCCCCTTGCTCCACCTTCAAACCCATCAATCATGTCACTCCGACCTCTGCTTCCATCCTTATATCTCCTTCTCTGACTCTTCTGCCTGCCTCTTTTTACATTGGTCCCACCCAGATAATCCAGATAATATCCCTATTTCAAAATCCTTAACTTAGGCACATCTGCAAAGCCCCTTTGCCATGTGAGGGCATGTGTTCACAGGTTCTGGGGATTAGAACAGGACGTCTTTGCGGGCTGTTACTTTGCCCACTGCTCTGTGTCTGCTGCTCCCAGCCACACGGAGAGACTCCTGAGGTGGGACTTTGGGAGCTGAAAGAGATCTATGCGGCTAGTTAGTGAAATCCTCTCATTTTACAATCCACAAGCATTTGGAAGTTTGTCCTAGAGAAGGAGCGGAGAAAGGTTGAGCAACCCGAGCCTTCAGTTTCATACTCACATCTGTGGAGTCCAGGTTTGGTGGTTTGGCCCGCAAACAATCTCGGTGAAGCAGGGAAAAGACGACCAGCAGCCAAGAATGTCAAGTCGTAGTGTTTCAGACCTGGAATTCCTGGTCGAGGAAGGGTGACACCGAAGGCCGGGCCTCCTGGGATTCAGTCTCTCTGTCGGAGAGGAAGGGGTTATCAGAGTTGCTTCTCTCAGAGCTGCCTCTCCAGACCCCGAACAGCACTGGGCAGGGATGAAATGTTTGTGAAGTTAAAGCCTGGTTGCTCATTAATCACTGCCACTTCCCCTGAAGTGTGCGACAGCGTGATCTCTCACACACAGCAATCATTTCTTTCTCTAGTAAAGACAGTAATCTGGGGAAGGGCCATTATCTCAGCAGAATTGCCAACCTTGCAGCGTGACATTATCGACTGTTTGAAATTACACGGTATACATTTGCTGCTATTTTAATGTCTGCCATCTTCCATTTGCCCCATCCCTGACCCAACGCTGAAACCCCACCCTCCCATCCTCTTTTTTTCTTTCTATTAATCTTGGGAAACAACTTCCTTCTCTTTAGTGGACTGGTGCCGCTACGAGGATCACGATGATGCCGGTCACAATTTCAGGCAGGCCTCAGCCACCACCCGTGGCATTTTTCTACCAAGCGTCAGAGCTCTTGCGTCTGCTAACAAAGAGATGGCTGGCAAAATGCATGGCAGACATCATGGCTACGTGGCCATCCTCAGCTCCCAGTGGTAGACCAGTAGACTGGGCGATGTTGAAAACCAATTGCAAGGGGCAAGGGCAGATTTTCTAGATCCTAGGAGCAAGGCACACTTGCAGCGAGTTTGGTATTTGTCCATGTGTGTTCTGGGCTGAGGTGAGAGTGCCGGCTGCTGACAGTCTCTGTCCCAGGCAGTGCAATGAGCAAGAGATGGGGAGGCGGAAACCAGGGCTGAGCCCCATCTCTGTAGTTCTGACATCTATTAGCTGTGTGGTTGGAGCAAGGAATTTAGCCTAAGCTTGTTTCTCACTTGTGTGTGTGTGTGTGTTTAAGCTCTAGAAATGGGAAATACAACTTTTAGCTCCAGTTTATAATGTGGCTCATGTAAATAGCAAACTGCGTGTTAAACTGGGGTCTATTTCAGAATCAGGACAGTAAACATTACTTGAGCTGTTACTATGTGACCTTCTTTGAACTATGCACACACTCTCTCATTTAACCCCCAAAAGCAGCCCAAACATAGTGGAAATATTAGTGGTCAATGAGAGAGAGGGGTAAGGGGTGTGGTATGTATGAGTTTTTTCTTTTTATTTATTTTTCTGGAGGAGTGCAAATGTTCTAAAAAATGATCATGGTTATGAATATGCAACTATGTGATGATATTGTGAGCCACTGCTTGTATGGAATGTTTGTATGTTAAGATTTATCAATAAAATACTTTTTAAAAAAAGCAACCCAAACAGGTAGATGCTATTATTAATCTTATTTTGCAGATTTGGAAACTGAGGCGTAATGTGGTTTAATTGCCAAAGTTTTCTTTGGCAGAGCCCCTGGTAACTGTTATGCCATCATTAGGGCATCTCTTGGGAAGGAGTGTAAAACAGAGGAATTGTTTCTATGTGCTGTCAGTTTAACTGTGTCCCCCTCCACCACCAAAGCTATGTGGAAGTCCTAAGACCCAGTACCTATGAGTGTGACCTTATTTGGAAATAGAGTCTTTGCAGATGTAAATAATTAAGTTAAGGTTAGATCAGACTGGGTTAGGGTGGGCTTCAGCCAATGACTTGTGTCCTTATTAGAAGAGAGAAATTTGGACACAGAAACTCAGAGACAGACACACACGGAGAAAAGAGCCACGTGAAAACAGAGGTAGAAATTGGCGTGAGGGAGCCACAAGCCAAGGAATACCAAGCATTGCCGGCAACCGCCACAAGTTGGAAGAGGCAGGAAGGATTCTTTCCTAGAGCCTGAGCAGGAACGGGGCCCTGATGACAACTTCATTTTGGACTTTTATCTTCTTGAACGGTAAGAGAATAAATTTCTGTACTTATAAGACGAGGTGGGAATGACCGGTAGCCCTAAGGAGTTCCCACGTTATCACTTGTTAGCACTTAAGAGTCTCTAAAGGGTGGGTTGTGCCGGCATTTTGTCAAAACCACGTGTCTCCGAGGGCAAAGATTTTAGATCTGGTGTTCTGTGACTTTTGAAGTTGGACCCGCCTGATTATTTGATCATACAAGACAGCTTTACCTACTCGGTTTCTCACTGCTTCTGCACCACACAGATCTGTGCGACCTGGCTGAGGTCAGAGGACTGAAATGAGAAGGAAGCTACTGAAAGGAATGCTAAGGCTGATGCATTTAAACATAAGACTGTCAGGCTCGTACAGAGCCTCAGAGTGGAGCTTCAGAGATTTGGCTTTCAATCACAAAAAAATGAAGCCTTCTTGAGGCCAATAGCATTTAGTGAACCCTGGAACTAGAAAAAGGGCCTGTTTTTGAAGCAGAGCTGATAGTTGCCAGGAGCTACAGCTGGGCCGCACCAGCTCGCACCTCGTGATGGGTATTTTTAAAGTCTGGCTTATCCAGGACCTTTCACTCCAAGCCCCTGATCCCGTTATCCTTTTAACACTTACAGGAAATAGTTAGGGGACAGGCGTAAGATGAGACATCCAAATCGCTGAAGGGAGGGGGATTGTGCCACATGGAAATGGGCATGAAAGCTGGCTCTGCAATTACTGCCTGTGTGACCTTGGGCAACTTTAACTTCTCTATGCTTCAGTTTCCTTCTTGGTAAAATGGAAATAACAATAATGGCACTTAACCTCATGAAGTCGTTCCAAATATTAAATGTGCTCATATTTGTAAACTGATTAGATGGTTGTCTGGCACACCACAGGCACTATATGAGTGTTCATTAATAAATGACATTTTCTAAATGCCCAGCATTTCCCAGTGAGGGACAGTCAATGCCAGAAAGAGGGCCTGATACATTCCTCTTTAGAAAGACTATAATTAGAGCCAACCAAGGATTCTGGGATCTCCTGTGAAACAGGGAACTGTAGTGGCCAAGTTGTAAGGGAGAGTGAAAACATCTCAAGGTTTGGAATTAGAAAAATCTAGGTTTAAATCCCGCTTTACCACTTGCTCTCTGTGTTACCTTGAGCAAGTCACTTAACCTCTCTGAGCCTCACTTTTCTCCTTGGAGAAACAGGGATGATGATACCTAACTCAGTGTATCTTGTGGACCAAAGATATGTGGAAAGTAACAGCTCCTGCCGGCCATCAATCTGGACCAATTGTCATCATTGTCATTGTCATCTTCAATCTACTGCATAGGAAAAGTCAGGAAAACAAAGTAGCCTTTAGGTCAACAATGCTAAGGGAGAGCAGGCTTTCCAGGGGAGCATGCCAACATCAAAGGGTGGGGTATATATGGAGGTTGAAAAACCTATTCAACATAACAATGTAACTTTATATTTGGAAAAAGAAAAATAACACTACTGTTTTCATAACATAGACCCAAAAAAGTGAGATTCAACCCATCTTTCTGGAGAAAATGGCTCCTGGGAGTGGGGAACTGTGGGGAAGGAGATTTTTGCTTTCAAAAGGTGTGCTGTCTCTTTCTAGCTTGGGAGTATATGTGGTGGGTATGGACCTCTGGGGGCCACACGAGACAAAGACCTTATGGGTATAAAAATGTTAATTTCTGAAAACATTCTGATACCTAGATTGACTTTTTAATATTGAGCCTCCATTCCGACTGATGCAGAAAACAAATCTAGTCAAATTCAGCTGTGCCAACAAGCTCCACTAGAAGTTGTAAATGGCATCTTATATTGGCCTCTCAGTCATATTCAGGTTTCTCTCATCCCTTTCCTTCTTCCCGGGGTTGCTATTAAATGTGGAGGTGGGGAGAATGGTGGGTACACAACCACGGCATTGACAGACATGGTGAGAAGAAGGCATCCATTTCTAGGCATAGACATTTCTTGGTCTTAAACTCCTGCAACCAAAATAAACACTTCACTTCCTGTCCGTGGACATGTCTCTTCCATCGTAGAAATTCATCAAGATACAGCCACATCCTCACCAAATCCCCAGGAGGATTATCCATGCCGTCTCTGGTGTCCTTTCCTCTCCTAGATCGGAAACCTCTTGTAGTTCCATCAGCGCACACTTGCTCTCTCTCTTTTGTTTCCATCTGTGAGAATGGGGCATGAGAACTTCTAGTTGCTTCTTTGTACTGTTGCCAGATTTAGCAAATACAGGATGCTTAATTAAATGTGAAGTTCAGATAAACAGCAAATATTTAAAAAAACAAAACAAAACACATGCTAAAAAATTATTTGTTGTTTATCTGAATCAACTTTAACTAGGCATCCTATATTTTATCTGACAATCCTGGGCTGGGTCAACACCATGGGAAGCCCAGGGAAACGTCTCCAGCCCTCCTTCTCTCAGGCAGGCCACGACATTTGACAGGTACCCTGCCATGTGTCAGCACAGGAAACTTCTCCAAAAGAGTTGTCTTCTCCCCAGACTTCACCAAGGGCTTTCCAGTCACAGACCCAAACCCAATGACTTGGCGCAGGGCACAGGGGCCCCACATTCAAATCTAACTCAGTTGCACAATCTCTAACTCTTCTCTATTCCCGTACTTTTACTGGGGGGTGAAAGAGAGAGGAGGAGAAAGGAAGAAAGCCCTGCCTGAGCCCATATATTTTCCGATCTTTCCTTACAGGTGAAATGAGACTCTTTTTTTTTCCTTAAAAGTCAATAATTTGAGATCTCTGTTCTCAGATATCTCTGTTGACTATCTTAAGTCATGATGTTCTCCTGTCTAACTGCCTCAAAGAGGGGAGGTAACCGGATTCCAAATTTTCTGAAAGACACCCAAAGTTGTCCATGGCCCAAAGCAAGCCTGAGCATTGGTGACATTTGTACCTCCCTCCACTGGAGGCTGCTCTTTGCTCATCCAGGAAGCAGTCGCTTCTCAGCGATGGTTTGTGGGGTCCACCCCTGCCCCATACTCCAATTCACACACAAGCTTACAGGAGAACTTCCCTCTATTTTTTTTTGTTTTAAAATTGTGGTAACATATAATATAACGTAAATTTTGCCATTTTAAGCATTTTTAAGTGCATAATCGGATGGCACTAATTACATTCACAATGTTATGCACCCTTTCATTACTTTTTATTTCCAAAACTTTTGTATCACCTCAGACAGAAAACTCTGAACCCCTTAAGCAGAAACTCCCATTTCCCCCCTCCCCCAGTCCCTGGTAACCTCTAATAAACTTTCTGTCACTGTGAATTTGCTTATTCTAGATATTTCACAAAAGTGGAATTATATATTTATCTTTTTGTGTCTGGCTTATTTCACTCAACATGACATCGCCAAGGCTCATCCACATTGTGGTATGCATCAGAAATTCATTCTTTTTATGGCTGAATAATATTCCATTGTGTGCATATATCACATTTTGCTTCTCCAGTTGTCTGTTGATGAATATTCCCCCTCCATTTTCAGCCAAGGGTTTTCCCTTACTTTGTGGACCCCAGATACATGGCAAGGAGGCAGAAGCAGAGTCACTGGTGGCCGACGCACTAAGAAATTAGTCCCAGGAACTTGACTTTACCCAATGGTGGGAGCTGGTTGAACAGTCTTTGTAAGGTCTTCGTATCTGATAAGTCCTAAAGCCCCAGGGTGGGCGGTTGGGAAGGGAAGATGGAGTGAAATGGTGGAGAGCAAAGACAAGCTGAAATCTATGTGTAGAAGCTGGAACCCACTCGGACAGACTGAAACACATATCAGTTCTCAGTACCCCAGACTACGTGATGTGAGATTAGTGGGAGAAGCTGGTGCCCCTTCTTATGTTGCTAAAGGTATTCCTAGCCAGAGGATCAGGGAAACTGAAGAAGGATGCAGGGGAGGGTGGGACAGTTGCAGGTCCACCTGCCGTCCACCTCAAGGATGTAAGCCGGCAGGGGAGTGACAACGTGTGGGAGCTGCCCGATAATCCGCCCCAACCTGCTGAACTTAAAAAAATAATGTGGCTGCTATTTCACTTTTGTTCTCCAAATCTCATGCAAAAATGTCCTTTATTCCTCACCCTAACCATAAGTATGCAGGGAAAGGAATTCTTGGAAGCATAGTTCAAAGTAGCCAAATTGACACACTGCAAAGCTGCCAGCAATTGTTTGAATCTCTAGATGAACCCTTACAGGGACTTCACATTTTCCACGAACTACAAGCCTGCAAACTCAAATATGCAAAAACATATGCTTTTTCTATATAACAAAATGTTCCTTTCTGCCACATTTGTTATGCAAAGGCAGCAGCTACTTACTGAGTTAGTACTCACATATATTTAGGTGTTTAATTAAGGTGTAAGAGCAGTTATTTATTAGGAAATGTGTGGGAAGTGGGTTTCTCCACTGGGTTAAGAATTCTTGCTAAGTGAGTTGTGGTCTAAAGGCCCAGAATGAATTCTCAGTGGGTAGTGGAGGAGGAATTCATAAATGCCTTCTATGACCTTGGGACCAACTGCAGAAACTAGGACTCAAGCCTACCTACGTTTCCTTTTCTGCTCCCGGCCTAGACTCTGAAGATGGACAGATACCATTTTTCTCTCTTCCTTTGAAAGTAGGCTCCTTCGTATCTTTTATCTCTGGGTCTTATTCCTTCTCCCCCTCTTCTTATCCTGATCTTATATGGATATTTTGCAACCAGTGAGCTAGATGGTAAATTTAATCAACACAGAAATACCTTCTATATAAAAGAGGGAGAGAAGGAAGAAGGCTTAGGGGAATGGTGGTAGATAGTGGCAGACAGAAACCTAATATTTTTTTCCTAGTGGGATAAACCACACTCTAAGATTCAGGATCAGGTATGTCTGACATGCTCTAAGAGAATAAATGATTTCATCCTGACTCAGTCTTAGGGAGACACAAGAAGCCAAGTCCTAATCCCTATCTCTGCCACTAGATTGACTCTGGTCAAGTCTCTCTCCATCTGTGGGGGGTGTTGGTTTGCCAGAGCTGCTATGACAAATAGCACACCATGGGTTGGCTTAAACAAAAAGAGCTTATTGGCTCAGTTTTGAAGCTAGAAGTTCAAAATCAAAGTGTCAACAAGAGCCTGCTCTCTTCCAGGGTCGGCGGTGTCCCGGTACTGGAGACCCACTGCATGTGGTGATCTCCCAGCTCTCTGGTCTCTTCTGACCTCTGGCTCCTTCGGTTTCTTCTGACTCACAGTGGCTGAATTTTCCCTCTTTATAAACCCTCCGGTCAAATGCATTAAGACCTCCTTGATTTAATTTGACACCTTAGCTAATAATAGCATCTTCAAAGTCCTCTTTACAAATGGGTTCCCACTCCCAGGAACGCAGATTAAGATTTGGCCACATCTTTTGTAAGGGACATGGTTCAATCCCCAACAGAAGGCATTTTCTTCAATCCTGAAATAAGGAACAGTTTAGATACTATGGTCCCTTGTAAATGGACAGATCACTAGTATTCGCTACTAGCAAACAACTATGTTCATAGACCTGAAGTCTATTATTAAGACTTCCCTTCAGATTCTTACTCCAGGAAACCCTCCTTACTAACCCAGAACAAGCCCATGGTCTGTACAACAGTTAGTCTTAGATATGGATACTTTTTTAAATGTACAACATTTGCATTGGTTTTTAAAAGGGGGTTGAGACTAACACTTGGGGCCATGCTTCCAATGTTACGAGAGCTCACTTCAAACCAAGGAATGGAGCCAGCCCAGATTGGATTTAGGCAGATGTGGTCACCAGTCCCATTTTCACATTCTGACAGCGTGTTAACGTCTGTTCAAATTTTCACTCGTACTCTGGGACAAGACTGGTTCTCTTCCTAACTTTTCCTGGAGCAATGGAGGTGGTAAAGGTTTGTCTTTTTAAGCATTTACCTGGTCCTTACAATTGAAATCAGCTGGTTTGTGTCTGAATTCCTAACACCAAGCTCAGTGCTTAGAAGGCAGGGAGCCCTTGATTTTTATGTTGAATGAATGAGAGGTCACAGTGGGGTCAAGCACATATGCATATCATTAATGAAACTCTGATGAGAAAATCAAAGAAATACTTTAATAATTCTCAGGAAAAAAGAATAGCCTAAGTGTTCTGAATTCATCACATTTATTATTTTTTCTGTTAGAAAAAGAATAGGCATTGTAGAAAACAGTCAAATGTGAAGAAAATAAAAACATTCATAATCTCACCAACTAGACATGATCATTGTTAACATTTTTAGGTTCACAATTTTTACATAATTCCTTTCAAAATTGGGATTCTTCTACATTTTATTTAACACTGCATTGCTAAATTATTAAATATTTTTGAAAGAAGGGTTTTTAGTGACCTCATACCTGAGTTCTATCAGAGTATATGCTTAGCACTAGAAAGCACCTAAAATCCTGAATTCCCAAGATAAAAAGGTGCTACGAGAGGTAATGAACAGCCCAGGTGAAGTCCCACTTCCTGGCACTTCCAAAGGCAGATTCTGACCTCCTCAGGCCGTAATTTTGAGAATCTGGAGCTACCTCCCCAGGGACTGCTGCCCTACCTGGGTCCCTAACTTTACAATGGTCCCATAGGGTCTGTTTTAAATAAATCTTCCCTTATTTTATTCATGAGTCCTCATCCTCCCTTTCCCCACTAGAACACAAAATCCTGGAAGTCCTGGTCTTTTATTTCTTTGGTATTCGCTTCCCTCACCTTTCTACCAGCCCCCTCCCTAAGCCCCCCAAATGCCCCATCCCCGTTCCACAGGACTGCTGACCCCTGGAACAGATCCATGAGACCCTCCCCCCCGATTCAGGAGGATCAAAGCCCTAATAGAAGTTCTCCATTCCCTTTTGTAACCAACACTTTGTCTTAGACTGCCCAGGGACCAGAGGCAAAAGGCAGCAGCTAGCTTCTGTATGACGGTCCCTCCATTCATACAGAGCCAGAGGATGAGGAAAGGGACAAATGACTTTCTCTCCTGGTTCCTCAATCCACGGTGCCTGGCCAGGAGGGGTAGCTCTTTGAGGTGTATGGTCAACGGAGTGGACAGGGAAGTATGAGTGGGGTGGGGAAGGGCATCTGAGGTGGAGAAAGGCCTAGGAGCTGCTCCATTTTGGGTGATTTGCTAAAGATTTTTATTTCCTCAATTGGACACGGTCAATTATATAAGGTGCTAGCCAAGAACCCAGACCAGCGGCCGCAGGGCCTCATGTGGGAGGAGAGGAGGGGAGGGGGGAGCTGCCCCTCACTTCTGTCTATGGGGTCTGCCCACCCAGTACTCTGTGATCCTTTGTCTTCACAAAGGGGAATTCTCTGGATAATAACTGAGCCCTACTCTGTTTCTAAAAGCACCCTTCTATATTATCACCTTAAGCCATTCACAGAGGTGGTTTTCTACAATTTTATTTAGGAACTTGGTGATGTTTTGACAAATACAGTAACTTTCTGTGTTATAATATTTACACAATCTAACCACACTGATAAACAATACTTACACAGCCCTTCTCAATCAGGGGTAGAGCTATTACAATGTACTATGAGTTTAAAAAAAGAAGGGGAAACTTCAGGCCTTCTTGAAGTTTCTTTCTACCAAATTGCCTCAGATCAGTTTCTCCCCAGCCAAAATTTTATTCATTCAGATGGAACCAGAGACACATCAGAATCCTTTGTGCTGCTCAAGTGAAGAAAGAAGCAACCCCCAAAGGACTGGACAAACCTTAGCTCTGAATTCTAGAATGACTAATTTTTCCCTTATCCTGGCTGCTAAGCAAATGCACAGACCTTACTCCTGAGTGTGTGTGTGTGAGTGTGTGTGTGTGTTTTCTAAAGTTTGCCTTAAAATAGGCACCCACCTCCTCAGGCACTCAACCTGCACATGGAAAATGTGTGAGATGTGTTCACATCCTGCGTAACGTACAGGAAATTCTCCCTGAGCATTCTGTTCACAGGATGCGGCCCTGCCTGGCCTTGGGTTAACTGGAGTGCCTGATGGATGAATAGTCCCCAAATAGCATTTCATAACCTTCAACAGTCCTTTAATTTTCATGACTGTTGAGACATCTCAAAATAAGAATTTATTTATGGAAGGGGGAGGGGCTAGGGGAAGAGATTAAAAAGAAAAATAAGCATACTAGAGGCAGAGACAGATCCCAGCAATTGTTTTCCATGGATCTGTCCAGCTTTCATTTAAAGGTCTCAGCAGCTATTTGCCTCTGCTAAATTATGTGATCTCGGGTGTATACTCCCCTTTAGTGTTCCTCAGTTTCCCCCTCTGTTAAATGGATGGCTATATTAGTGTTATCTCATTTCCTCTTTCCCCCATCCCTCTTTGGAGGTTCTCAGGGGAGCACATACTCACAGTTCTCCCAGTGGGTTTGTGTATCTCCCATTTGAGACAGGAGAGAAGAGAGTTATTGGACTGACAAGGTTGAACTTTAACTGAGCCTTGTGTTCCTGGGCAACAGCAAAGGTTAAGAAACCCCCTGCCCCTCATTTTTTGTGTTCTGAGAAATGACTTAAATGCAAAGAATTACCCCTTCCCCATGTGGCTGAGGATTCACGGGAGCCCCCCCGTTTACCCATCCAAGACCAGACACAGACCCTCCGAATTCCCATCCATTACCTCACAAATGAGTGGGTGAACTGCTTGTCCCCACTGATCAACTGGGACAAAATGCTTGGTAACTAAACTTTGGTTAGGCTTCCCTCCTTTCCTCAGCTCCCAGAACTTCAGCCCGCCCTCAGCATCCCACCCCTCCTGAAGTGGTCCTCCTGGAGCACAGGCTGCTTCGGTGTAAACCATTTCCCCATCTGCCATCTGGTCACGCCACCCTTTCATCCAACTTCCCCACTTCCCAAATCCACTTTTTCTAGCCTTGTTTACTTCCCTTTAGAAAAAAGCGCCTGCCTAATCCTTGAGACGCTTGCAGAATCTTAGAGCCAAAGCCTTCTCCCTACTGCAAGAGCCCCTTTCCTCCCTTGCAACAGCCTTTCAAAATGAAGTCTCTCCCTACCAAGTCCAGATCTGGTTTTCACTTGACAGGTCCCAGTGAACGGCTTTTGTTTGCTGGTGTGGCACCTTCAGAGATTTACCGAAGAGGTAAGCAAACCAGACAAGCAGAGAGAAACACAAATGGAAGCACGCATGTATATTTGAAAACCAGTATTCAGACATGCCCCCAGCCCCCCTCCCCCCACACAGAATTATATGACTATGTAAACACATGTGCAGGCAGTAAGGAATTGACAACAAGATATGCAAGGAGGGAATATTTACAAAGCCACACCACGAATCAAACAGACTCACGCTCACTCTTGAATATTCTCAGCCATAGGGTTTCCCACTGCAAGATTAGATATCAAACCAGCCTTAACTTCTTCTATATTCTCAGCCCTGTTCTTCACCAGGGGCCATGGAATAAACAGATCTGGATTGTTCAGCAATACACATTCATGGAGTGCCTTGTCTGTGCCCGGCACTGTGGCGGTGGTGGAGAGCCCTGAGAACACAAACTCCCTCCTGCAAGGAACTCAGATCTAGTAGGGGAAGCAGATGTACAAAACCACTACAAATCTCAGCGGGAAGCGCTCTGATGGAAGTAAGTACAGGAAGCTGTACTTTTGAACTCTGGAAAGAAGGTAGCTCTCCTCCTTCCTTCATGGGACGAAATGCAGCCTGGAGGCTGAGCACCAGACTGTCTTCTGGACAACATTCCCTGGGGACAGCTCGCTGCACCCCCCCCCCCCCGCCACCGTGGGGCCTGCTCCCTAAGACAGCTTCTCCCACTTGCCCTTCAGGGACGCCCCATGTTGAACTTGAGGAAAAGCACGGTGAACCTGAGGCTGTACAAAGGCACGGCCGCATTGAACCCACCAGGGAAGAGGCACTTGGCGAAGAGATTGTGGGAGCAGCGGGCAGCCATGGCCACAAACTGACACTAGATAAAAGGAAGCCTGGAAGGAAAGAAGAGGGCATGCAGTCGGAGGCAGTGGTCCTAGAGTGAACACTTTCCCAGCAGAGTGAGGCTTCTCACACCCAGGGAGAGAAAAGACAATGAAACATGTCCCTTTTCATTCCCAATCCTGGTATCCTGAGAATCTTCCTGACCCTCATCCCTGACCTGGTCCCCTGCTTGCCTCTGCTCCAGCCATGTCATGTGGATGCTGAAGCTGAATGCCATCCATTCTGAGCCCCATGGGGGACACCTCGGGCTGTCACCACCATCTGGAAATGGTGCTTCCCAAACCACAAGTTCTCCAGGCACATGGCCAGTGTAATGAGTGATCACAGACTCCTGGGATTTTAGAACTCAGAGGTCATCTAGCCCGGCCTCTCATTCTTCAGATGATGAAACTGAGACTGAAGTTAGAAATGACTTGCTCGGGAGCTCCCATCATGCCAGTGAGTTAGGGTTGGTTCTAGGAACTGATGAGATTTCTCATGAAACGCTTGCAATGTGGGAAGCTAAGGAAGATCCAGAGATGAGAAGGGCTTACTCATGGTCAAATACCAAGTCTTGGTGCAGACAGGATGGAACTGAGGGCTCAGCCTTGGTGTCTGGAGCTAATAGGTTATTCTCACCAGCTATAAGATGGTTAGATGCCACTTCTACCATAGTAGTGCTGCATGGGGAGACCTCAGACTGGCCATTCCATAGTATAGGTACATGAAGACATGGACCAAAGAATTAGGCATCCCTGTAAAGATGGCTGCAGAGTGGGATGGTAAGAAATAAAGGAAAACAAGTATGGTTGGGCCTGGCTGTAGTTTGGGTGTTCTCTTTCACGTTTCAGTCCTCCAAGCTACAGAAAGCACCTCTGTAAACCCCCTAGAGAAAATCTCAGGAAAGGCCCTAGGGAAGAGGAGATCAGGCATGAACCCTCTGAGGTCACAATGGGGGGCTGGAGTTAAGAGGATGCTAAATGACCCTATTTCTAATGCCCTCCATACTCACTGGCTGGTGACTATGAGCATCTCCCAGCAGTTACCTCCTGGGCCCAGGGAGGGGTAGCTAGGAAGTTCTAGGAAGCAACAAAGATGATATAGAGGCAGAAGCTGGTCCCACTGCCACAAGAGAGGGGAACGAAATTCCACAGGAGGCTAGGGGTGGGTTGCCACACGATCCTGAAGCCCCATTCCTCAGTATATACCTGGAAGAACTGAGTGTGGGGACATGAATGGACATTTGCACACGGGTGATTATGGCAGCAGTCTGTCCATAATCCACAATGGATGGAGGCAGCCTAAGGGTAAACGACTAAGGGATAGAAGGAGAACTATGACGTATACATACAATGGACGACTGAGTGACAGCAAGAAGGAATGAAGCTGTGAGGCATGCAACTAGGTGAACGAACCTTATGGATGGTATGTTGAATGAAATGTTAGAAACAAAAAAACAACATCATGCCTTACTCATATGGACTTACTATAATATAAAACCTTGGTGAACTGAAGTCGAGAGCATGGGTTATCAGGTTGGGACCTATGGTAAAGGGTCCTATTTCGTAAGCTCTTAAAGCAGTCATATATATTCATGGGTTGTAACTGTTATTTCTAAATTCTGAGATACTGTTTGTTTATAACTTGGTCCTTCCCAGAAACTTTAGGCATTTATGTGATACCTGAGACAGTATTAGAGCTTTGAAGCTATGAAAGTCAGCAGTACTCCTTATGGGAACGGTTTAAAAAGTTGAAAATGTGAAAAATTTATACTTAAAAAAGTGCAAAATGTATACCTAGGGTAGAGCATTTCCTAATTTAACTTGTATGGTCAGTTTAGTTAAACACCATAGGTTCATGGAATCTTGAATAGGGTGTGAGATTTTGGGGGGATGATGCCCCAATATATTCCAGAGTGATTTGGGCAGTGAATAAAGAAGTATTTGCAAGGTCCCCTTAGGGCACTGGGGAGAAAGAAAATATTCAATTTCTCCATTTGGAGAATTTCTGATATTCTTGCAAGCAGTAGAGAAAACCAAATCAATAGGCCATGCCCTTGATCTTGGAGTTCACCCCTATGAAACTTATTCCTGCAAAAGATAGGTTAAGCCTACTTATAATTGGGCCTAAGAGTCACCCCCAGAGAACCTCTTTTGTTACTCAGATGTGGCCTCTCTCTCTAAGCCAACATGGCAAGTGAATTCATTGCCCTGCTCCCCACATGAGACATGACTCCCAGAAGTTTAAATTTCCCTGGCAACGTGGGATAGAAATCCTGGGATGAGCTGGGACCTGGCATCATGGGATTGAGAAAGCTTTTTTGAGCAAATGAGGTTGATTTGGAAAAAGGCAGGCCACTGCACAGGCCCTTGGAAAGGGTGGTACTGCTACTTTCTAAAGCTGAAGGATAAATGACTTTCAGACTTTGAAATCCAATGGTGTTTTCCCTGCAGGTTTTCCTCCCAATTTCTCCCTATGGATCTTGTGACTGTCCCTCCTTTGCATATTGGCACCAGATAACTTGTTTTGAGATTTATAGGTCCACAGCTAGAAGAGAATTTTTTGCACCTTAATACTGTTTAAGGTAATATGTGTAGTTGCCAAGTGGACAAGGGGTGGACATGTGGTCGTCAGATTCAGTTGTCAACCTGGCCAGGTGAAGGCACCTAGTTCTGTTGCTGTGGACATGAGCCAATGGTACATGAACCTCATCTGTTGCTCGTTACATCTGCACTTGGCTAGGAGGCATGGCTGCTGCAATGAATGATGTTTGATTTATTTGGCTGGTGCTTAAATAAGAGAGCTCAACATAGCACAGCCCAAGCAGCTCAGGATACCTTATCTCAGTACTCGCAGTTCAGCCCAGGCCTTGGAGATGCAGAAAGGAATCACCCGGAGGAAAGTTGTTGGAACCCAGAGGCCTGGAGAGAAGGCCAGCAGAGATCACCCTGTGCCTTCCCGCATAAGAAAGAACCTCAGTTGAAAGTTAGCTGCCTTTCCTCTGAAGAACTAATGAAATAAATCCCCTTTTATTGAAAGCCAATCTGTTGGGCGGCTGCCGTGGCTCAGCAGGCAGAGCTCCGACCTGCCATGCTGGAGGTCTGGAGTTTGATCCCTGGTGCTTCCTGCCCATATGCAAAT